>RYFJ01003929.1:0-141343 GCA_003991445.1 Oryza meyeriana var. granulata | reverse complement strand
TTTGAAATAGATAGCTTAATTGAAATCAAACTTGAAGTATAGCTTTGGCTATAATGGTAAAGTTTGATGGAATATGGTAACTAAAGCATATCGCATTGCACTTCACCTGACTAACCAGTCTGCATCTCATTATAAAATTCACCTCAATAAACCTTCTTGCATTCTCCTGAAATAACTGAACTAATGACATTTGCTTCGAGTACTCTTTAACAAATCAAAACAATTACGAACATCTGAGAACATTGAATTAGATATTTGCTAGTTTGATTTGCTTATTTTGTAAAAACAATCAAACTTGAAGTAAAATGGGTAAAATTGATGGAATAGTGGTAGGTTACCTGGACCGGAGCTAACATACGCAGCAGACTGTCGAGAAGAGCGAGTGTACAGCTTCGGGGTGGTTGAATGCTGGGACTGGCTGGAGGGCGGCAGCGGATAGAAGGGCGGTACGTCGTCGGGAGGTGCGCTGGCCATCGACCGGACCGGACCACACTACGGGAAAGATACAGGACGCGGCATGTCGAAGCAGCCATAAGCGCGAACGCCGGACAAAAAGCACGCAAAAACCGTGTTCGGCGGTTCACAGTGCAGCTGGCGATGAGGGGGTGCGTCGACGATAGCCGGCGGCAGCGGCCGGCCATAGGGGCCGTGGTGAAGGAGATCGAGGCCATGCTGCAAGAACGAGCCCGGAGACGCCGACGCGCGTAGGCTGGTGAGGGGACAGACTCCGCGAACCGTTACCGCAACGAGTTCGACGCGGCCCCGGGGCGGGGCCGCGCCGCGCCGCCCCTTGAGAGCGACGTGGATCAGATAGTAGGGATCGTACGCCGGCGACCGCGAGGCTCGGATTACATGCCTCATATTTTGAGGTCAAGCACCAAGTAGCAGATTTGTAAATTGAGCCAGTTTAGAGTGCTGCAATGTTCAGTATGTTTTCCAGTTTGTTTTTCTTTTCCTTCTCTCAGATTGTCATGAACTGTAAATTTTTTTTGGGTGTGTACATTTTTGTACGTGCTGTGACTATAATCGTAGAATCATGCCTATCACATCAGATTCTTATTCAATGAATTTGCCAAAAATTCCGCATGTGTCATGTGAAATTATCAAACAATTGCTGAAATTTAAACATAATTTTATTATCCTTTTTGGGATAATTTGATATAATCGTCTAGACAAGAATGTGATGTCCTACTTTATATATCTGCCTCAAATTCTTATTATGTGCACTAAAATATTACTCATTCAGTCATTCACTTAATACTCGTCGTCTCACTTACAGTCTCCCTTGCTATTGCAGAGGCTCTTTTTTTGAACTATTGGCAGAAAGTTTCACTTTCAGTGAAAATCGAGTTAAAAAAAAACAGTGATGCCAATCTGCCAATACACAAAAAGTCAGTTAATTTTTTTCAAAAAATTCTTAGTGAATTTCTTATAACATTGTTCAAATCATTTTTTGAACTTTGCAATAATTAATTATTTATTTGTACCTCAAATAATTATCCAAACATTCAACCATTCGCGTCATTCAGCACAAAAGAAACTCATCATCTCATTTACAGTCTCCTTACTATTGCAGAGAAAGTTTTTTTTTTGTTTGAAACTGTTGGCAGAAAGTTTCGGTGCAATCGAGTTCGAAAATAAAATCCAGTGAAATCAGCCAGCTACACACAAGATTTATTTGGGCATCCTTGTACATTTTCTGAATGGGCCTTTGTTGGAGATGGGCCGACCATGCAAACCCGAGTCCGAGAGGCGCGCGCGGCGTCAAGCAGAGGGGAGGAGGGGTCGCTACGGTGGAGCGCCAACGAGGGGAGTGCGACGCGCGCGGGGACGACAGCTCGCGCGCGATAACGCTCGGCAATGCTCTTCGTCGCTCGCGCGCCGGTGGCCTCCGCGCGCGCTATAAATGGCGGCCCGGCGTCCCCTCCTCACTCCGAAGCTCCCCGGTTGACGACCTCTCCGGTCTCCCTCACCCCCACCGCAACCCGGGACGTCTTCCATGGCCGCCGGCGCCTCCGCCTACTAGACCACCCTACCCACCTCAAACTCCCACACATATCTTCAGAAGAAGCATCACGCACACAGTTAGCGATCACCCCGACGGCGACGATGCACGACGGCGACGACGCGCGCGGCCGCGCTGCCGACCGGCATTCTGCGTGGTGGCAGTGGCGCTGGCCGGCGTGGTGCGCGGCGAGACCGTCCCTGTTCTTCGAGTGGAAGGTGACGTACGGCACCAAGACCCTCCTCGACGTGCCGCAGAAGGTGATCCTGATCAACGGCGAAGTTGCCCGGGGCCAGGATCAACTGCTCCTCCAACAACAACATCGTGACGTGTTCAACAGAAAAAGGTGAGCTGGACGAGCCGCTGCTCTTCACCTGGAACGGGATGCAGCACCGCAAGAACTCATGGCAGGACGGCCTCGCCGGGACGCAGTGCCCCATTGCGCCGGGCACCAACTTCACCTACAAGTGGCAGCCCAAGGACCAGATCGGCAGCTTCTTCTACTTCCCGTCGATCGGCATGCAGCGCGCCGCCGCGGCTACGGGCGATCGGTCGATCAGCCGCCTGCTCATCCCGGTGCCGTCGACCCCGCGACGACTCGAGGTGCTCATCGGCGACTGGTACAGAAGGACCACCCGCCATGGCCAAGCTGCTCGACGCCGGGAAGAACTTCGGCCGCCCCCGCCGGGGCTGCTCATCAACGCAAGGGAGGAGGATGCCGCCCGACCCGCCCATGTTCACCGTCGAGGCCGGCAAGACGTACCGGTTCCGCGTCTGCAACGTCGGCATCAAGACGTCGCTCAACTTCCGCATCCAGGGCCACGACATGAAGCTCGTGGAGATGAGGGCTCGCACACGCTGCAGGACATGTACGACTCGCTCACGTCACGTCGGACCACTGCTTTTTTCTTCTCCGTCCTCGTCAGATGAAGGAGCGACCAGAAGCCCGCGACTACTACATGGTGGCGTCACTGGCTTCAATCATCACGACGCCAAGCGGTGTCGCAATGTGATGTCCTCAGTTCCGTATCTTTTTCGATCGCTCCAAACACCCCGCCGTCGCCGAACGTGCGGGGAAGTAAATACAGAGCGCCGGCCGGATCTGGGCCTGGTCGATCAGAGGACCAGTGGAGGTCGTTCCGGTGGAACCTGGGGGAGAGTTAGGATTCATCTTAACTAGCTTGTTTGTAAGCCGCGGCCAACACCGCAGGGGTCGTACCACTACGATTTGAAGAGGCCAAGTTCAATCACCCGCACCATCAAGTGCTCATCTCCGTGGCACACATCGACTAGAAGTTGCAAAGCTCCGCTAGGCTTCAATGGCGTCTCCCACGTCGACGCCGAACACCCTATTTTTATTTATTATACCTCAAGCTCGCCGAGTACTTCAACGTCACCGACGGGGTGTTCAAGTACAACCAGATGAGCGACGTGCCCCCGCCTCAGCCCTCCACGTCCTCCCCAGCGTCATCACCAGAGGAATTGAGTTTTCTAACACTTCTCGAGGTTATCTTCGAGTAAAATTAACCCGAGAAGAGCATGAGACTCCGTCACTCGACGGCTACGCTCTTATCGTGGGGTACGCCGCCGTTCGTTCGTCGTAGCAACATGCTCGCACACACGGCCGCTTAATTATCTCTGCTCTGACGTACGTGGTGGCGCAGGATGGGGCCGGGGAAATAGGTCGCCGGAGGAGAGGAAGACGTACAACTTGCTGGACGCGTGAGCCGGCACAGTATCCAGGTGTACCCGAGGTCGTGGAGTGCCGGGATCATGCTCGTTCGAACAACGCCGGGATGTGGAACGTGAGGCTTCCAACATCTGGACATTTAGCTTATGAGACAACTACACTATTTTCTTCTCGGAGAGCAGCTTACATCAGAACTACAACAAGAAAGTGTCGTCTCGCGTTAGATGAGTCGCTGCGCGAGCGGATACGAGTACAAACATGCATAATTAGATTGTCTTGTAGAATGGGCTCCGCTGCGCAAGGTCGTATGGCCTGCGCTGCAATTTATATATCGCGTCCTATCTGCCCGCCTGATCGAATGCATGTAAATTACTGAATCCCGTATGATATTCTTCTGTTGTTCTTGACATTTTTCTTTTGCTTAATTTGTCGGAATAAGCAACTGGGGCTCGTGCTAGCGTGCATGTCCCCACAAAAAAAAAGAACAAAGAGGAGTGAAACTTCCTAGGAAGGGAGAAGAAGAAGAAGAAGCTGAGCGCCGTCGTCAGCTGGATGTAATTTCGATATGCCTCTAAAAACCATTGTAATGGTGGTTATTCTTTATTTTTACTAGTATCAATTAAAAAATATTTTATAAATATATCTTTTTTGATATTTTTATATATATATATACAATAGGTAAACACACACATACATTTATTTCATATACATATATACTTATCAACGCATCACATACCTACTACTAGGTTAAAAAACATTTTTTTCAATGTCTGGTTCATTATTTGTCAGTCGATGTTTCCACATTAGGAATAGTTAGGATTAAAATCGAATGGCATGTGCATTGTCCTATTACGGAACTCCATCCATCCTATGGATTCAAATTTGTTCTCTATATCAATAAATACTCTTACTAGACTATAGAAACTTTTCATACGTTTAAATCAAATTATAGTTACTCTCGTTCAATTTTAACACTACTTACTTATTCAACCAATTCAAACCATTCTCATTTAATTTTACCGCTCTCTTCCACTCATAATCCTCCGAAAAGTGCATAAGATAGATATATTTTAGAACAGGAAGGAAGTAGCTATCTTGTCTCATAGCGATTAATTTTATTTAAAATATAGTTAGCACAACATTACTTCCTGATCAACCAATCACAAATTTCTCTCAATGTCTTTCTATAAACTAGAAGTATTAACAATAACCGTTCCTAATTTAATTTTGCGTATCTTCTCAGTCTCCATAAAAATTGTTCAGAACCGTAGACATTTTGGGACGCGGAGCGTCTTTTTGCTCTAGCTGCTGCTTCTCCATCTCTCTCTTCCAAATGACAGGAATGGCCCCGCCTCGACGACGAACTGGAAGGCACGTGAACATGGCCCACCCCAATGGCCTCACGTCAAACGTAATTCTCTCACGCCCAATAATATGACCGCACGTAACGCCGCACTGCCGTTCCGGCACTAAAATGGCTCACGTAGCTCACCGCCCCGTCCCGCCGGTCGGTGTTTGTACGGTGTGGTGGCCCCGGTCAATCGAAACGAGTGCTACCCACGTCACGATCTAGATTTTTTTTAAAAAAAATATTTATAAAAGTATATTTTTATTTTCAAAATTTACAAATCTATACTCCCAATATCTTTGGGAGGGTGTTTTAAAAAATTCTCTAGCAGAGAACCTTTTCGATAAGTGGCAGATAGCCGTTGGCGTCACTGACAGACGGATGTTATTTACAAACGGCCCCTTTACACTCTTTGGGTTTAGATTTATAAATTTGATAAAAAAAAATACTTTTTGTAAATATTTTTTAAAAAATTATAAAATAAAAATATTTCTCGACGATCCACCTGCACGAGTCCAATGTGTTCAAGGCTTCAAGCTACACCACACTCACGACTCATCGCAGCCCGCTCCGCCTGATAAAAAAAAGAAAAAAGAAAGAAAAAAAAATCCAAACAGACGGAGCGATTCGCCGCACGAGCAAACCGAGGCGCACGAGCAAATGCGCGGCCTCCCGCCGCGCCGCTCCTCTCTGCTCTCGTCGTCGCCGATAGCGCTTGCCCCAGGAGCGACGGCCACCGTCTTTGCGCGTGTAGCCGGCGCGAGTCTGCGAGCTCCGGGGCTAAAGCTTTGCCCCTGTGCGTGCGGGAGAGGATGAAGGGCAGGCGGGCGGCGCGGCCCCGGCGAAGAGGCGCTGAGGGCGTGGCGGCGCGACCGCCGCGCTGGCGCTGCTGTTCCTCTCCGTCGGCGTGCCGCTCGCCGTACTTCTCGGCCTCCACCAGCGCTTCCCGTCCAGTCCGTAACCCCGCCAAAACCCTACCTTTCTCTCGGTCTCGCTGCTCCCAGATCTGGGCTTCTCGTCCGGTTAGCCGGTGCGCACGATCTCGGGATTCCTCAACTCTTCACCATGCTCTCATGACTGGATCTTTTTTGTTGTTTTTTGATGTCACAGTGTATTTGGCCGACGAGAGCGCCGTGTCGGTGAGTGCCAATTGAGATTGAAATTAATTAGCTCATGCTTAAGCCATTTGGTTTGTTTAATCCATTGCTGTTAAGATTTTCCCCCACGTTTCTATTGCACAGGTGTCAGGCGGAAGTGAGGGCGGTAGTTGGGGGCCAAATACATCGCAGGTAGGGATGCTCATCATTGCCATTTCTGGGATATTTTTTGTTCTATTACCTGAAATGTCCCAATCACATGGGGGTGTCGTTAGGTGTCTTTATACTTATTAGGTTTGGTCAATGATGGCCGATGGGCTACTCTTGGAAGAGAATTTAATCTTTAGATCAGTGATGAGTGTTTTCTTTTTTCAGGAAAATGACAGGCTGCCAGTCAACGACACGAACAAATTTCCACCATCAGTTGAAAAGGTTTGCATTTGCCCCCATCGGCTGCAGCTGTTTCTTCTCTTTACTTGTGCCTGAAATTTTATCGTAGTAGTGAGCTTGTTGTGAGTTGCTGTCATGCCGATTGTGCCTCATGGGTAGTGTTTGAGTGGAATTGCCTTTCAGTACATGGTCCATGACCCCATTTTTTTTTTTTTTGGGAAATGTCAGTCTGCTTTTGCCTTATCATTGGTCTGTTTCACATGGCCCCCTTTGCATTTCTACTGCATCAGGCAATTTTCTTTCTTTTGGCATGACAGAGTCAGGGGTTCTGAACTTTTACCTGTACTATGCCTTGAGATTGCATTTTATCGTCTTATAAATCTTGTGTATCTACCAAAACATGCATATTTTTATTACATTGCCAAGTCATCTAATTCTTCGTCAACAGGACTGGAGTAAAATAAATACCAGTAATTCTGATGCAGAAAGCAATGGGATCAACAACCAACCAAATATTGACAAACTGATTAGCAATACGTCAATCCATCCAGGTAAGCAGGGCCCATTTGATGGCCACTTATTTAGTTTAAGAATTTTAAATAAAAAGGTACAGCTTTAATTCCTCTATTAATGTGCAGACCTTCCTATTGAACAAATCGTGATGTTTGATGATGATTCACCATTACTGAATGTAAGAGCTAATGTGCTTTACAATTATTTTAACATGCTCTTGTCCGTTCCTGCAGTAAATATGCTTGCCATTTCACATGAATTTGTGAGCAGGGCATGCGATATGCACCTTTCTTTTGCAATATTTGAAGAAACTTTTGAAGAATCATTTGTAACTTGTATGCAGACTTGCAGAACTATCATATATTACATAGTAACATTTTTGTTTGATCTTTTTTATTTTTTACCTACTGTTTCAGATTACTGATGCTGAAATTGAGGACAATCTTAAACAAGGTTTACCTGGTGATGAGAGTATAAAATCCTGCCAGCTAGAATTTGGAAGCTATTGTGTTTGGTCTGTAGAACACAAGGAAGTAATGAAAGATTCCATAGTGAAGAGACTTAAAGATCAGCTCTTTGTTGCAAGAGCTTACTATCCAAGCATTGCAAAACTTGAGGGGATGGAAAAACTTTCACATGAAATGAAGCAAAGTATCCAAGAGCATGAGCACATGCTCAGTGAAGCCATATGTGATGCTGATCTTCCTAAACTGTAAGTAATCTTACATCAATGCTTTCTTTAGTTCTCATTATTAAGCTATTATCTTTATTCCATAAGGTACAACTAACTTCAGAAATCGGTAGTTTATCACACATGAAAATGTTGGGCATTTCAGCAGCCTGGTTATGCACTAAGAAATGGTCTACTAAATCCTTCTAAACTGTTGTGCTGAATTGGCAGCATACAGTTGATTGAGCATTACCTGAAGGATTGGTTAGGATTTATATCTTCCCTCAGCCAAGATGTTTTTTTAGTTCTTGTTATTTCATGAAATGTTTTGACAGTCTAGTTGATTGAGTAACATTATAGTAAGTTAAAATTGTGATTTTGGGATGAATAGTTTGCCAATAATTGTAGCTGCAAGTTCTAAATGAGTGGACTGATGATCTGATGGTTCAATATGTTATACTGACTTACTTTGAAACAAACAACTTTTTGCATGGTTGTAGAGTTTGCTATAGTGATTCTTTGTTATTTTTGAAGTCATGGAGTCAATATGGTAAAGATGGCGAAGACAATAGCTGAAGCAAAATCATGTCCAACAGAATGCACTAATTTTGAGAAAAAGCTGAGGCAATTGCTTGATATGACTGAGGATGAAGCTCATTTTCATGCAAGACAAGGTGCATATCTTTACAGGCTTGGACTTCAGACATTACCTAAGAGCCTCCACTGCCTTTCAATGAGATTGACAGTAGACTACTTTAAATCCTTTGCTGACATGGAGTACTCCAATACGCAAAATCTTGAAAATCCAGTTCTCCGGCACTATGTTATTTTCTCTACCAACCTTCTTGCATCTTCCATGACTGTCAACTCAACTGTGATAAATGCTGAGGTATGATATTTTTTATACTGTGGACCATGTGGTCTTTTGAAAATTCTGCATCATGTCACTCACCAGTTCTTTTCAGTGTTTTAGGAATCAGCGAATATAGTTTTCCATCTTGTTACTGATGCACAGAACTTCTATGCATTTAAGAATTGGTTCATCAGAAATTCTTACAAGGAAGCTACTATCAGTGTTCTTAATTTTGAAGATTTCCATGAAACGCATTTGGATAATAGGAGAGTGGAACAATTATCACCATCTGAGGAGTTCCGCATCACTTCCCGTAACAATGCCCGAACGCCAAACACCCGAATGAGAACTGAATATATTTCAGTGTTTGGGCACTCCCTTTTCTTGCTTCCTGAGCTGTTTAGCAATCTTAAACGGGTGATTGTTTTGGAAGATGACACTATAGTCCAGAGAGATTTGTCGCACATATGGAATCTTGATTTGAAAGGAAAAGTGATTGGTGCTGTACAGTCTTGTCGAGTTAGATTAAGGCATCTCAGACCATACTTGGTTGACTTCCCATATGATGCTAGTTCATGTATCTGGATGTCTGGAGTGAGTGTTATTGATCTCAATAAATGGAGGGAGCATGATGTGACTGGGGTTCGTAATCGAGTACTCCAAAAGGTTAGTGTTGAATAGTGATGCTTAGCAGTTGCCTTTTCTTGTATGTTTCAAGAATATGTTTTAAGAAACTAATTTCGACCTTATATTTGGTATAAGGAGTAGTCCTTATGGCTAATAAGATTTTCTGTTTGTATTCCGCTGAACTTACCCTACTGAATTGTGATATTAACTAATAAGATAAAGCTTTTTTTAGATAATTACTAATAAGATAAACTTGCTTGAAGCTTTGAACTTCATGGACATAATTTAGTATACTAGATGGGAGTGGAAGCAGCTAGTTGATTTAAGATATGCAATTTTCTTCTTACGTCTTTAGCTTGCTAACCCAAGAGCTGCAAATTCTTGACCTGATACAGTTGTGCTTATGTCTCACTTTTGACAGCTGCAACATGGCACTGAAGCTTCATGGAGAGCTGCAGTGCTACCTGCAGGCCTGCTTGTTTTCCAAAATCTGGTCCATCCTATTGAAGCACAGTGGATCCAATCTGGTCTTGGTCATGACTATGGAGTTAATCATGGTGCTATAAAGAAAGCTGGCGTATTGCACTACAATGGCAACATGAAACCTTGGTTAGAACTCGGCATACCACGATACAGGAAATACTGGAAAAGGTACCTGCCAAGGGATGATCCATTTATGATAGATTGCAATGTGAATCCATGAGTATGCAATTTTGTTAGTCCTGGAGTCTGGAAGTTCATGGTCGATGAACAGCACCACCTTGTGCAATATGGCAAGAGTTTGTAACTGTATGAACGGAAGGAGAGGTGCTTCAGTGAGCACCGCACAAATTACCGAGGATCATTCAGCGGAATTGATTTTTTTGCAAACTGATTGTCTACTGTAGTACTATGTTCCATTTGTTCTTTTGATCAATGTACAGTGAGGATTGAACAGAGATGCTGATTTCACCAGCATCACAAAATGGGTGAGGGTGTTTGTAGTTAGAAGAGTCCTTTTGTGCTGTAGATTCAGTACATTAGGTTCTTGGGGCATTAACCAAAAAAATTTTCCTGCATATATTCTGTGCCCCCCGTTCTTTTGAAACCATGCTTGCAATTCGTTGTCGCCGTGGAAATATTCATCATCTTTCTCCAAATGGACATCATGATCCATTGCTCATCTTATTTCCTAGTGTCTGATGCAATTCTCCTACTCAGGCTGCTCTTTATGATCTATTGATCAAGATCTAATGAATAGACAAACAAAGTAGTGCTGTATATTTTTTTAACTTTTTAGGTGCAATATAAACATCCAGTGTAGTAAAAATTTGCCAACTTTGTTGTAGGAACAAGCGTCAGGTAAAAATATACCAGAGCTGGCCACTGACGAGTTGGCCCAGGAGGCAGGAGCCACAGTGCATTACATATGCGAGTAATGTGACTATACCTACGTGGGCCCACTTGCAAGAGACCAGTCTATCATGGGACGGTGATTCGCTTAGTGCTTAATCACCGTGTATTCTGTAGTACTAATCAAAAGGATTAACCAGCTTAATTAGGCTCGTGCATGAGGCGGCGTGCACCACGTCCACG
The DNA here is from genome assembly GCA_003991445.1 of Oryza meyeriana var. granulata. Taxonomy (NCBI): domain Eukaryota; kingdom Viridiplantae; phylum Streptophyta; class Magnoliopsida; order Poales; family Poaceae; genus Oryza; species Oryza meyeriana. Next base: position 130,575 of record RYFJ01003929.1, on the reverse strand, counting down.
CGGACACCGCGTAGAGCGGGGTGCCCTTCCACCCCAGCCGCACCGTGCCGTCGTGGTCTTCCGCCACCGTGTACCCCAGCGCAGCCGGGCACGCCCCGGCCACCAGCTGCGCGCGCCCGCCGCCGCCGGCGTGCACGAATCCGTTATTTGTGAGCACCGCCTGCCAGCTTCCGGGCCTCTCCCGGCCGTTGCTCCGCGCCGGCCCGCCCACGGCGAGCACGTTCGCGATCTCCCTGCCGAGCACGCCGTGCTCCGCCAGGTGCCTGCTCGCGTCCTCGCCGTCCGGCCGCGACGCGGCCATGGCGTCGAACACCGCTGAGTAGTGGTGCAGCGCGGAGACAAACCGGTCCAGGAAGCGCCCGTGGCCGCCGCCGCCGTCGCCGTGTGCTCTCTCCTGCTCCACGAGCGTCACCACCTTCGGCTCCAGCCACTGCACGAGCCGCATGGCGGGGCCGTCGTCCCCGGCCGCGTCGTACATGGCGTGCCGCAGCCAGTGCACGGCTACCGCCTCCCCCGGCCTCCTGCCGGGCACGTCGGCGACAGCGTCGGCGTCTCCCGGTCTCTTCGCGACGGCGTAGAACTCGAAAGACATGCACAGCTTCCTCGCCAGCCCGGCGAGCTGGTTGCCGGTGTCGTGCAGCACCGACGCCGACATGCCGAAGCCCGTCACGCGGATCACCGGCGGGCCTCCCGGCCGCGCCGCCAGCGCGGGGAGGAGCGAGAGCCACTGCAGCGCGCCGCCTGGCACGACGTCGAGGTCGACAATGTGGACGAGGCGCTTGCCGTGGAACGCCTCGAGGATGGCCTGGTTGCACGCCAGGTAGGCCAGCCTCGCGAACGGCGCGACGTTGTACATCGCCCGGAACGCGGCGTTGATGGCCGCGCACGGCGGCGGTGCCAGGGGCGCCGCGACGCCGACCCACGAGCCCACCAGCCGCGCCGCCACGGCCTTGGCGAAGTAGGCCACAAGCCGCTCGCCGCACGACGGGGCGTACGGCGAGGCCATCTGCGACAGCTCGAGCAGCGCCCCGTTGGCATCCGCGAGGTTGCCCACCGACATCGCCGCCGCGCACTCCATCAGCAGCGCGATCATCCGCACACCGTGAGCCTCCTCCTCCTGCTCGGCCACTGCCACCGCCACCGCCACCGCCATGCCCGTCCTCTCGTCCGCCGCGCCGCCTTCCTCGGAGTACACCTCCTTGCACGCCCCTAACTCCTGCCGCTGGTGCATCGTCCCTGCCGCTGCCGCCGGCTCGACGAACTCCGGCGCGTCGTCCTCGCCGGTGAAACCCTCATTGGCTTCAAGAAATTGATGGTGATGAGGCAACAAAGGCTGTTGCAGTGGCAGATTGCTGCTGCTGCTGCTATAAAGATACTGGTGATCATGAAATTGCATCAAGCCTAGAGAATCTTGCATGTTCGAGCCTCTTCCTGTCATGATCTGATTGATCAATGATCAACTAGGGTTTTGCATAGCTGAATTGGAGGGGAGAAAAAGAAAGCTAAGTTATATATATATGGAGTGTGACCCATAGCCAATAACACAACTTAAGTAGTGAGAAAATCTGGGTGCAACGTCGTCTCTGAATTTTTCGTGATTATTTATATATGTACCCCACCCCCCACCACCCCCCCCCCCTCCCTCGCGTTCATAAATATTTTACAGTCATAAATGTTCGTTGTTTATAAAAAAAATTCAGTCAAACTTTTGAAACTATGAACATCAATTTTATATTAGAAAAAATTTATAAATCTAATAAATTTATGATGTCGTGGTAATGTATATTTTTTTCAATGCAAATCTATATATAACATTTTTCTTTTACTTTTAAACAAAGCATTTGACAAATTATTGATGGACAAAGTTTTAAAAGTCTAATAAAATCTTGTCCTAAATGACAAATATTTATGATTGGAAGGAGTACTTTACAATCACAAAGAGATTAGAGCGCCCTAGTTATCAACTTATCATTTGAGTAGTATTACTAGGTCAACCTGGAAGCTAGTGGCAGTGTGAGAGCAAGCTACACACGGCAGGAATCTGCGAAACAGAAATCTGATGATTCTTTGGCTGTATTCAGATTGGCCAGTGTAAGGCCTGGCCGGCACAATGAGCCAGCAGAGCTGCATGGTTTTGGTGGGATACTAGGGTTTGGTAATTTGTTAATTAGCTCATAGTTTCACTGAATATTTAAGCAGTTAGTGATCATCCTGATCAGATGTGTACATCAATCCGGTATTTTCCAGAAAATTCAGAGGTAAATTTATTAGAGAAATGAAGGAGCAAACCAATTCTGCATCTCTCTATACTCCAACAAGGCTCCTGCATTAACAGTTGTTAAGACTGACATTGACACTTCAGATTACAAGATTGATTGCTGAACAGGTCATTCTGGTGTAATATTCCTGAGAAAAAAAAATGAGTAGGATGTTAACTCCTAGAGAGGTTTCAGAGTACCATTTGGTGATTGTGATGTGTAGTTTTTCTATGTTTTTCCCAAGAAAAACCGTAACCGCTACTATAATCCTCAAGAAAGAATTAAGTCATCAGTTCGTCACATTTGATGATTGTGATGTGTAATTGAGAATTGAATAAGAACTAGCTGTGAAGCAGTAGCTTCTTCCTAATGGCGATCGAGCTGATCGATCACTTGGTGAACATCGCCGTCGAGTTGAGGAGCTAACCATGACGACGAGTCGACGATTTGCTTCGTTTACAGGCAACAAATCAATGGCTGGCGATATCATCTACCAATTCAGCCAGCTAGCTTGCTTAATTCCTCAGCTACTAATTGTCATCAAGCAGCAGAATTCCAGCATCAAGCCGCCGTCGTTGCACGCGCTCGTTGCTGCCTCCACATGTCAAACTCATCGTTTCCTATGTGCTATACATACTGAATTTATAGTAGTTTGTATGTCTAAGCGTGATCTATTAATTTGACCTGGTACTTCTTGACAAGGCCATGCGAACATATATCCTGCTAATCAATTCAGGATGACAAGGCCATGCGTAGATATATCGTGCTAATTAATTCAGGATATGCATCATCGATCGATAACAATGTAATTAAAATAGTACTCTGAAGCTGATGATGCCTACCGCTTGCCTTTGTCTGCACTTATATGGACGCATGCTGGAGATATTGCAGAGACAAACCTGGCAAACGGACGAGGATCAGAACCAATCCAAGTGATTAGTAACCGATTATGTATGCACGAGTTGTTTACAAAAACAATCAATTAATTACAGTTTAGTTAATCATCAAACAAGCAAGCAATTTGGCTCCAAGCAACTGTGCATCTCCATCCGTCTAAGTTCTAAACTTCTAATTAATCTGTTTTGACGCATTGGCTCCGCTTGGTGCTGGACATGGCCTTGACCATCCCCTTGCAGATCTTCCGGAACCAGATGAGGTTCATCGCCGACATCGCCGGCGGCACCGCCATCATGCTGTAGAACCCTAGCGGGAACACCGTCCTCACCTGCAAATTAATCCAACAGCCAAGGAACTAATTTAACACGCCGTCACAAAGCTGAAGCCTGAAGAAGATGATTGGTTGATTATGATTACCTGGTCGAAGTGAAGGTACACATGAGCAAAGAAATATATGAACAGTATGATCCGAGCAACCTGCACACAAGAACAAGATGATCAGTAACGCTTGAGAATATTCAGGCGTGTTTTTTTTTCTTATTTACTTATCGGCGTAGTCTTTTAAGTAAACTGGTTGGTGCATGGAACTGGATAGAGAACACATGTACATGGTTGCTGCATGGAACTCAACAGAGAACTCATGTACAAAGAGAAGTCGTCCTACCAGCCACCCGGCAAACAGTGCCACCCCGTTGTACAGGTAAAGCCTGGAGTCCTTCCTGCCTGCAAGATCAAGGTACCTGCATTTTCAGAAAGAAATGCATGTATTGTGATTTTAGCCATGGACAAGCAAGATGGTTAAATTAGCAATGTGTGAACTGAATGAGCATTAGTGCACTACCATCTGAGGTTCACGAAGGGAGTGGTTGCTTCAGTGAAGAGGACCATGAGGATGTACACGTGTCCTTTGCCACTCAGTAGAGCAAGAGAGATCGCATACATGGACAGTCCATGATGCAACAGCTGAACATATTAACAGATTGTTGTTATGTCATCTGTAGGAGCAGAAAAAGAATAAAAAGAGAATATTAACTCTTACGAATTCCTTTCCTCCTAGAGAAGGGAAATGCCACAGGATCATCAACAAATCTGTCAAGAAGTAGCCCAGGGATACCTGACAAGAATTAAAATTTCAGAGGTTTTGGGGATAGGCACATCTTTTCTCCATGGTTTCCTGAAATGCATGGAGCTGAAATCTTACCCCAAACATGGCATCAGATATCCATGATTTCCGATCAATTATGATGGCACCATGGACGTCCTTACTGAAGAGGTCAGATATCACCAGCAGATAAAAAGAGACGGCAGCAGCAACCAATGCGTGGACTGTAGAGAATCCTCTAAAACATAAATGAATGAGTTGTAATTAGCATGAAGGGAACTAAATATGCATCATTACTATAAGTTGGTTTTTAGATAATACTATAATTAGTTGATAATAAGAACCCGTCAAAGATATCATAAAAAGAGAACCTGTCAAAGAAAAAAGAACAAGCTAGCTCCAATTAATCACCTGTTGTTCCACTCAACTTTGTGCAGTTCATTCAGTCCATCGTAACCTTTGTAGCACCGAGAGCTAACTTCGCGAGTTATGTCGTATACCTATAAGAATGGACTAGCAGTTATTTAATGGCATAATACAAAAGCATAATGCAAAGTAAATTCATGTAGGCTCAGTAACATTTCCCATTTTCTTATCATTTATCATGCATGTACTTCTCAACCAACCTGCCTAGCCTCAGATTGGAGCATGGAAGGTGACAGATCTTTTGAATCTGTCGATCAGACCTGCCTATTCATACTTTTAAGTTGATCAGTATTGGTGCTAGAGGAATTTAGCTTTTTTGGACTAGAAGAATTCACACTTTCTAAAGGTAATTTAGACCTTAAGCATTATTGACAGAAATTCAGTTAGCTCCTCAACAATTTTGGGATCAGAAATCATTAGGTAACTGTACTTTCTAGTCAGACGGACCCAGATTGAAGTTGAAGGGAGAGCTTATTGCCTTCTTCTTTCTCCAGCCTCTCTCTTCTTCTTCCTCCCTTTTCTTGTCCCTCCCCTATCTCCTTTCTCACCATGACGATCCAACAGGTAGGGGGGCTTGAGCCCCACAGCACCCACACTGGATTCGCCCCTATTTCTAGATGTGGTACTGAATACTGACGTAAGTAGTCATCAAAATTGGAAAAGAACATTGACATAAGTAAATTAGTGATTCATGAATCACTCCTATTTTCAACAGCTTGTATTACACCCAAGTATCAACTACTCCCTCCCTCCCCAAATGTTTCACTATTGACTGGCACTGTTTTAACTTTAACCACAATAATCTTTAAATTGTTAGAATGATGGAGGGAAAGTTGTATGATTATATTTGTCATATGGGATACTTTGATACTCTCTCCGTTTCTTAATAATTGACACTGGACACTATTCACTTTTGAACTTAGACCATTTGTCTTTTTTATTAAATATTTACAAACACTAGAAATGATGACATGTTATTAAAGTGGGGTATGCCCTAAATATAAGAATCAAACTTTTGTTCATTTTGGTCTAACAATTAAAGAACAATTAATAGTCAAAGTTTAAACGAGAAAGTCAAAATTGTCAGTTATTAAAAAATGGAGGGAGTAATATATATTGAAATGTTTTCTAAATTAATTAATTAATAAAACAAGAGTAGTCAAAATTTGATTGTGAATGGTGTTTGGTGACAAGTATTTGGAAATGGAGGAAGTATCAAGGCTAGCTTGCATGCAACAAACGTCTGTCTACTGGTCCAAATAAGCTCTCACCATTAACTGCAAAAAGAGCTAACGGATAGGTCAATTCAAACTTAGGACAAAAAAAAAGCGAGTAGTTGCTTTGCTCCTTGCAAAACATTACTTCAGCACTTGCAATGATAATCAAAAATTGGTACTTGTCATTTGTTCATGACTGGTCTGCATAGCTTTAATGGGAAGAGTCCTTTTTACAGTTGAATAATACTATTCCTAAATAATCCCAAAAAGAAAATATGCCAAGTTCCAAGCATAAAGACTGAACTATGGAAGTCAGGTGCTGATTGACAGTGATATTTTGCCTTTTGATCTAAAAAAGATGGATGGTGATACTGCAATCAATACACAAAATGACCACTACTCATGAACAATTCACAGATTTTTTTTTGTAAAAAAAAAAACTGAAACCTCATTTGACATCTCTGCCTCTAAAAAGGGAAATACATGAAAGATTACCCATCTCATTAGACAGAAGCATGGAAATTTTCAGCAAAATTGCGTTGTTATTTATTCAACTCGATCGATCGATCGATCATTTAACCCGGCACGGATGGAGTCTCGCATCTGGCTAAGCAATGGAAGAGGATCGAACAACTTACAGCTGCGCACATGAGGATCCCAGCGAGCACCGAAGCCGGCCACACGATCTGCTCCTCCGGCCCAAAGCTCACATCCATCCCTGCCGATTACTCTGCTCTTCTCCTTCTCGGCGGCTGGCCTCTTCTCGGACCGGTCGATCGAGAAGATGAACTCAACTTGCAGCAGCAGGAGCAGCAGCTAGGATCTGCTGCTGCTTGCAGACGCAGAATTGCAGTGGCGGCGTCGTTGCTGCTGTTGGTTGTCTTCCTCGCTCGGCTACCTCTTGGTGCCCCGGGTTTAAATGGGCAAAAAGCCCGAGGAGGCGTGCGCCGGCGACCGAGGAGACGGTGGACGAGCGAGCGAGCAAGCTAGGCCGGTCCATGTACTACACTTGTGTTCGTTTTATCCTTCAAATTTTCTCGTGCCAGCCAGCCGTCGCGCCGGACCGATCGACAAGTTAGACCTGACTCCACTGTGTCGCTTCACTTGACCAGTCCATTTTGTGGGTCGATATAATAAGAGTTCTTTCACGTCAACGGTGAACGGTAACAGATAACTCGGCCCATTTTGGCCCAGTCATATTTGGATGGCCAGCGACCAAACCGGCACACGGCAGTTTGGGCCGTGAAATTAGCCTATGAAATTTGTGAGTGACGTAGTGATGAATTTTTACTGTTACTAATTTAATTTTTTTTTTAATTTACAAAACTAATTTTCGATTTGAATCATTTGTAAAACTACCCTCTTGCCGCCCTGGGCACGGCGGTGTTTAAAAACCGCCATGGCCCAGAGCGGCGAATGACCTAAGCCCACGGCGCCGGCACGGCCTGCCGACGGCGTCAGCCGGCCAGGGGTTGCATTGCCCGTGCCCGTCCCGCGTCCGCGCCCGTCCCGTCCCCGCGCCCGTGCTCGTCTCCCGTGCCCGCGCCCGCGCCCGCACCCTGCGCCCGTCCCGTCCCCGCGTCCGCGCCCGTCCCCGCGCCCGCGCTCGTCTCCCTTGCCCGCGCCCGCCCCGTCCGCGCCCGTCCCCGCGCCCCGCGTCCGCGCCCGTCGCCGCACCCCGCGCCCTGTGTCCGTGCCCGCACCCCGCGCCCGCGCTCGTCTTCCGTGCGGGCACGGGCATTTTTGCTCTTGGCCTGGGGCCATTCACCGCCGCCGTCACAGTGTGGTGACGGCGCCGTGCGCTGGTGCATTCGCCGCCCTGGGCGACGGCGGTTTTTAAATCCCGCCGTGGCCCAGGGCGGCAAGAGGGTACTTTTGCAAATGATCGAAATCGAAAATTAGTTTTGTAAATTAAAAAAAAATTAAATTAGTACTTGAAGTGGTGTGGTGGTGACAAAATTAGGTAGTGGGGATTGCACGCGCCACGGGCAGCCGGCCAAAAACGAGAAGCGCACAGCCACCGGCGCGCGACGCCTGCTTATACTCTCTCTCGCTCCCGTCGACGACGTCCACGTCCCCCACGACGACGTAGTCGAGCTCCCCCCGCCCTCCCATGCGCCGAGATGGCCCCGATCCTGCAGGCGGCGGCGGGGACGGACGGCGCGGTCCCGCTCAAGAACGCCACGTTCCAGATGCCGCGTGCCGGCGGCAATGGCACGGCGGGGTCGGGCGCCGGCGCGGTGGTGTGCTACTCGCCGATGATGGTCACCGCGTATGGCATCTGGCAGGGCGTCAGCCCGCTTGAGTTCTCGCTCCCGCTGTTCATACTCCAGGTCGCCATCATCGTCGCCACCACCCGCGTCCTCGTCGTCCTCCTCAAGCCCTTTCGCCAGCCTCGCGTCATCGCCGAGATACTCGTACGCGACGCGCCGCCGACGCCATTGATCCTTCTGATCAGTTAGCGACTCGTTCGTATTGATTAGCTGTCGTTGTGGTCGTGCAGGCCGGCGTGATCTTGGGGCCATCAGTGATGGGGCAGGTGTCGACGTGGGCGACGACGGTGTTCCCGGAGCGGAGCCTGCTGACGCTGGAGACGGTGGCGCACCTGGGCCTCCTCTACTTCCTCTTCCTGGTCGGCCTCGAGATGGACGTCAACGTCATCAGGCGGTCGGGGAAGAAGGCGCTCATCATCGCCGTCGCCGGCATGGCGCTGCCGTTCTGCATCGGCACGGCGACGTCGTTCATCTTCCGGCACCAGGTGTCCAAGAACGTGCACCAGGCCTCCTTCCTGCTCTTCCTCGGCGTCGCGCTCTCCGTCACGGCGTTCCCGGTGCTGGCGCGCATCCTCGCCGAGATCAAGCTGCTCAACTCCGACCTCGGCCGGATCGCCATGTCCGCCGCCATCGTCAACGACATGTGCGCGTGGATCCTGCTCGCGCTCGCCATCGCCATCTCCGAGGTGAACAGCTCGGCCTTCTCCTCCCTGTGGGTGCTCCTCTCCGGGGTGGCTTTCGTGCTCGCCTGCTTCTACGTCGTGCGCCCGCTCATGTGGTGGATCATCCGCCGCGTGCCCGAGGGGGAGACCATCGGCGACGTGCACGTCACCCTCATCCTCACCGGCGTCATGATCGCCGGCGTGTGCACCGACGCCATCGGCATCCACTCCGTGTTCGGCGCCTTCGTGTACGGGCTCGTCATCCCGAGCGGCCCACTCGGCGTCGTGCTCATCGAGAAGCTCGAGGACTTCGTCACCGGGCTTCTCCTCCCGCTCTTCTTCGCCATCAGTGGCCTCCGCACCAACATGACCAAGGTGCGAGACCCCATCACGGTGGGGCTCCTCGTGCTCGTCTTCATCATGGCCAGCTTCGCCAAGATCATGGGCACCATCCTCATCGCCGTCTCCTACACAATGACGTTCCGCGACGGCGTCGCGCTCGGATTCCTCATGAACACCCGGGGACTCGTCGAGATGATCGTCCTCAACATCGGGAGGGACAAGGAGGTGCTCGACGACGAGTCGTTCGCCGTGATGGTGCTGGTGTCGGTGGTGATGACGGCGCTGGTCACGCCGGTGGTGACGACGGTGTACCGGCCGGCGCGGCGGCTGATCGGGTACAAGCGGCGGAACCTGCAGCGGTCGAAGCACGACACCGAGCTCCGGATGCTGGCGTGCGTGCACACCACCCGCAACGTGCCCTCCATCATCTCGCTGCTCGAGCTCTCCAACCCGACGAAGCGCTCGCCGATCTTCATCTACGCGCTCCACCTCGTGGAGCTCACCGGCCGCGCATCCAACATGCTCGCCGCGCACCACTCGGCGTCCAACCCGAGCCGCAGCTCCGCCGGGTCGCTCCCCGGCGCCAGCGACCACATCTTCAACGCGTTCGAGAACTACGAGGCGCACGCCGGCGGCGTGTCGGTGCAGGCGCTGACGGCGGTGTCGCCGTACCAGACGATGCACGAGGATGTATGCATCCTGGCGGAGGACAAGCACGTGTCGCTCATCGTGCTCCCGTTCCACAAGCAGCAGACGGTGGACGGCGGCATGGAGCCCATCAACGCCTCCCTCCGGGGGTTCAACGAGAGCATCCTCGCCTCGGCGCCGTGCTCCGTCGGCATCCTCGTCGACCGCGGCCTCAGCGCCGCCACGGCTAGGATGGCCACCGTGCACCACGTCGCGCTCCTCTTCTTCGGCGGGCCCGACGACCGCGAGGGGCTCGCCTACGCGTGGCGGATGGTCGAGCACCCGGGCGTCTGCCTCACCATCGTCCGCTTCATCCCGCCGGGCTACACGGCGCCGGCGCTCTCGCCGCCGCAGCCGCCAGTGCCCGCCGCCCACTCGCGCGCCATAACCATCGTCGCCGACGCTGCCAAGAGCGAGCGGCAGATGGATGAGGAGTACCTCAACGAGTTCCGGTCGCGCAACCTCGGCAACGACGCCATCCTCTACGTCGAGCAGGTGGTTGCCAACAGCGAGGAGACGCTCGCCGCCATCCGCAACCTGGACAACGCCCACGAGCTCTACATCGTCGGCCGCCACCCCGGCGAGGCGAGCTCGCCGCTGACGTCGGCGCTCACCGAGTGGATGGAGTCGCCGGAGCTGGGCCCCATCGGCGACCTCCTCGTCTCCTCCGAGTTCTCCAAGATGGTGTCCGTGCTGGTCATGCAGCAGTACGTGATCACCGCACCGCTGCCAGCGCCGGCCGGCGGGCCGACGACGGAAGACCCCGTCCGGCAGTACGTGACGAACGCCAACCAGCGGCCGTCGGTTGGGTTCGGCGGCAACCAGATGGGCGCCGCCGGCCGCGGCGGATGGAGCGGCGGCGGGTACTGACCTTCGACTCGAGAGCTGCATGGCGTGCGCTCTCCTCGCCATCGGTTAATTGCTTGGTTGCTAGTAGGATCTAAAAGCGCAAGTTTTTAGGAATTCATTCTCATTGTTAATTTCTTGTGTACAATTCTTGCTGATCGTCTCGTAGATGTCGTGTTTAATTGGTCAGATTTGTACTTTTTTGTGATTACATAGAAGACGCACAGGTCAGATTTGTGATTGATCCCTCCTGTAGAATATGAGAGGTGATCGATTTACATGTACGTGATTTAACTCTTCTAGGTGCTTAATTATTCTTAGAAATGTTTTTCATGAATGATAGAATGGTCAATTTCGTTGTATCAGAAAGTTCTCAAAGCAGGAACTGGATGTATATCAACCTGCTATATAGTATATTACATATGCTTTGGTATGGAGTTTTTGATCTGAAAAATGTGCACGAAATTCAGAGAACATCAGACTCAAGTACTGTGTGCAGAGACTTGAACGAAATTCAGAGAACATCATGCTCAGTTACAGTGAACAGAACTGCAGACTGCAGAGAGCCATCAGAAATTCAGAAATGTTTACAGGAAACATGAACAACGTCCTCAAACGGCCCAATGTTTTCCAGCCCAAGAGCGCAAGGCCCTGACCTCTCTTCACGAGACCAAACCCACAAAAGTATGCTATGTTAGAGTTAGAGTAGAAAAAAAACACGGAAAACAAAGCTTCGACGAAATTCGCTGGAATTCTTTGAAACTCGAGCCTGATTGAAATGGAATTTTACTGGGGATTTCGAATGGATTCCTACCATTTCAAATTTTAAATGAAAAATAAAAATAATTTCAAAAATTCCTATAAATAGTATGATATTGATAGTACTAAGTGGAATCAAGATTATTTGAAAAGTTAATAAGAAAATTCCTTATGTACCTATAAATTTTCTCTCAATCCCTTTCGTGCCCCTAGATTTTTCCTTGCCCTCTACATACCACTGAGTTTTTATTTTGATCTCCTCCGTATCTATTCCATTAGTTGACCGTTAGTTTTTTCCAAAATGATTCATTTATCGAGAAAACTAAAATGATTCAACATGAGTTGACCTTGAATGTGCTAGTTTATTAAGAAAAAATACAGTCCTCAACGTGAAAAATGATTTATTTATTAAAAAAAGACATAATTATTTAACCACAAATTTAAAAACTAAAATTTAAAATTTTGAAATAAATTTAAAATTGGATTTGATGAAATTTGTACAAATTTTTCACCGAAATTTAAATGCAAATAAAAACAATTTTGGTTTTTCAATTTCTCGGTGAAACTTCTGTATGGATTTCATCAAATTTTATAAATTTGTTTGAAAATTTATTTTTTAAAATTTAGGGTCAAATAATTCTGTCCCATTTGGTTTTATTATAAAATATATATTTTTGCATTGAGATTTATGTTTTCGAAGTAAGTAGGATAAATAGGAGAGAAGTGCGGTAAGTTATTTTTGAAAAATTTAATGGTCAACTAAACTAATAGGCATAGAAAGTATCAAAATGAAAACTTAGAGGCATGCAAGGGATGAGGCAAAATTTAGAGGCACATAAGTGATGGAGTGAAAACTCAGAAGCACGTAAGGAATTTTCTCAAAGTTAATATCAAGTACTTTTCCACATATTTCCACACTCTTCTACTCCCTTAATTTTTTTTGTTTGATGATCATAATTAAAACATGGAGGGAGTATATATTCCCATAATATTTGACATTTTTCCATCCATTTCCATAATTATATATCCTTTATTCTGCAATTTTCACACTTTCCTAAATCCTTTATTCTGCAATTTCCATCCAATTCTCATTTTCTAACATTTATTCCATATTTCTTCTATTTCCAGGAAATATCAGTGAATTTCCAAGAAATCAAAAGAATTCAGAAGAACCTAAGTGGATTTCGAGAGTTTCTCGAACAAACCGTTAGAAATTTTGAGGATTTTGATCAAATTTCATGAATGACTCACAAGTCTTCAAAGTCTGAATTAAAATTATGGTTTCCAAACTTTCTTCGAAATTACTCTAATGTCTTCTGTAATCGTGAAAATTGTTCTCTCTCTCGACAGCTGCGCAGTGGGCACAGAGCGAACTATTCTTTCGCCTTGTCTGAAGGAACAAATGCTGATCCGAACATATAGGGCTCGTAATCGTGAAAATCGTTCTCTCGCTAGGGCTCGCATTTCGAAGGCTAAACGAGATTGTAAACCCTGAATTGCATGCGATGTGTGTTTGGTCTCAAGGAACAAATGCTGATCCGAACATATAGGGAGAGGGGAGTACTACTACACTTAATAAGCCAGTGAAGCGACAGAGCGCCGCGTTTGTTTCATCTCATCTGCACTGCACAGATGCGTCGATAAAGACATCGCATCGGCCGGTGGGATCAAAGGCAGGCATGCGCCATACATGCAAACGCCAAGGCCCAAAGGGATACATATATCCGGCTCAATTCCAGAGCCTTTTCTTGGATCACTAAACCCTGATCCCTTTAGCTAGCTTTACCGCTTTATTACGCCCCTCCTCCTACTTGGAGTATTCCTCTCGATCCCCTGCATCCTGCGTTCCTTTTCTACTAACCCCATGCATGCATGCACATGGCTTGCTCGATCAGCTAGTCATCCATGGAGCCCCCTATCGCCTTGTGCAGTGTTCCCCCCCGTATTCTCTCCTGGATTTGTCCCCTACAGAGCAGATAACCCTAGTGGCACTCTGGCCCAGACATATATACATACATACCGCCGTCTAGATACCGTGGCATACCTACGCTACGAGTACTGGTTCTTAGTCGACCAGAATCTGTTGTAACGCACGGACACTTAGCTGGTTAACTCAATAAGACGGTGCCTATTCTTGCTAAAGGAGGGGACATCAGGTTATGATGCAATGCGCCATGGTTGGTTTGGTTCTTTTATCCAGGGAGAGGTCTATACGTCGAGGAGACGTTGGTTTAGTTGGGGTGCATGCATGTCATTCATGGCCCATGGAAAGGTAGGGGAAGGGGATTAATTGGTGGAGAGCGACGGTAGCTGTTGCAGTTGGGAGACAGGATTGGACTCCTGGGGGAACATGCTGCCTTGTTTCCAGGGCCGTTGAAAAGCCTGGCTCCTCATAGGCTCTCTTCAATATGGACACCATGATGATGATGATGATGATGATGTCCTTCTTAATTAGCCCTAATCATGCAATTAATCGCACTGGCAGATAAAGTGGACGTTGTTATGGCTGACTTCTTCTATCTTGTTCAGAATTCAGATTAGCATGCATGACTGTTTTGTGAACAACACTGATGAGTAGTACAATATACTACAATGGCTTAGAGTGAGTGACCGAGTTCCATGCCAAGTTGATGATGTTTCTCAAGAAACGCTGCAATGACATGGCGATGCTTCAGTACAACTGATACTTAACCCCGATTGGAGTATTACTAGCATATAATCTTTATATTTAAAAATATAAGACGTATTATATTTCTATATGATCGTACTTTTGACCATAACCATTAGTTTCTTTTAAAATATATCATCAACAACTATAAAATTAACACCATATAAAAATATTTTTAAATACAAATCTAATGATATTACATAGATAACACTAAATACATATATCATTAGTTTAATTATTAGTTAAAATTTTTAAATATTGATTTTGTGGAAAACGATGACGCTTTATTTTTAAGCGAAGGGCGTACTAACATAGCAACACTTCACTTTCTTTTTTCTTACACTCGTGGCCAACTGAAAAGAGGCCTTACTGGAGGCAATGCGAGATGAGTCATCCGGAGACACAGAAAAACTGCGAGATAGCCTCCTTTACGAAGGTTCAGAAAGAAAAATGGATCGATCGAACTGCCTCCACTAACTCTCTCTGAAGCCTTCTCTTTTTCTTTCCAGGAGATGGTCTACATGCATGGATAGTGGCGACCAAGAGGCCTGTGTGATGATGCTTCCTATGATCATCTTTGTCTTTGTTAGATTGTAATATAAGATGAGCGAGTACATCGAGTTTCTTTTTTCCTTTCTCTTTTGATGTCAACAAGTTCAGAAAGAAGAAGATGATGAAAAGATTAGTGGGAAAGTGCTCACTTCAATTGATAAACCAGATGACAAATCTCGCTCAGCGAGATATCAGGAATCAAAATGGATCTGAACATGTTCTTGTTCATAGTACCATTAAGCTTTTCTTTTCTTTTTTAAAGCTCATGAGGAAGTTGCAAAGCATGCATCTGAATATTTGATGCACCAAGAAAAGTAGCTAGAGCCCAGATGCAAACACCTGTACTTAAATGCAGTATGGACATCTAGGTTCTAGCCATGTTACTATTACTCATGCTAAGTGGTCTGCGTCCTACTTATGCTAACTGTCAAGGACTACTGAAAATCTGAAACTCTTCTGTGTGACTATGCCTGTCTCATCTTCAGGCCTGAAAAGAAAAATGGCAATCTACAGATTGCTGACAGATAACGTCGTCTCTGTTATTCCTAATCCACTCCAACCATCTCTGATTGACCGGTGTCAAAAGCATTACAGTTTTTCTTGGACTCTTCCAATCATCTCAGCAGCTAGCTGTGGATCGGTGGATAGTAGGAGTAGCAGGTAGGTTGCTCGATCGAATATCATGGACATTAGTCACTTCGCAATGGGCACCACTGTCCCCCAATCTAATCATGCTCGCCCATTCGATGCATGGCTCGTCAGCGACTGGACTAGATGCCCCCAATGAGAAATCGCAAGGAACAGGAAATTAATAGAAAGCAAGTGATTAATTACCTGACCAACGGTAGAAGAACCAGTACCTCTATGCCAAAGAGGACCATGGGTAAATAGGAGCAACCTAAACTGGGGTGGCAAAATTAAACCTTAATGGCTCATATAACCCGGCAGATGGACGGGCCGGTGCAGGGATGATATCCGTGACAGCACCGGAGAGCCAATTTTCTTGGCAAGCAAGTTTCTGGAACACTGTTTGTGACCCCTTGAATCAGAGCTATCAGTATGCATATACGGCATACGACAAGCATTGTAATAGACACTACTTTCACTAGTCATTGAGATGGATTATGTATCAATTTACAAAAGATGATATATTTGACCTAGCTTATATGGTTAAGGAAACACGTTTGTTTTTGAATGGAGGGAGGACCTACTCTGTTCAGAAGATTAATCGTGAACAGAATATGGTCAACAATGAGCTTGCAAATAAGCCAATCACTTACAGGAATATAGTCGGGCTATGAGTGTAATTTTATTTCGCAACTTATCCACGATGATTGTTCACGTAACGAGTAATGGAAATCCCCTTTCCCCACAAAAAAAAATGGAAGATTTGATCTGAAAGCTAGCTGCTGAAATGTGACCAGAGGTGAAATGTGCCTTTTCGTACTGTTCATGTTCATTCAATCAATTGTAATGATCAAAATTATCATTACTCTGAACGCTAGCACAAAATAAAATATAGTTGCATCTTAAGCATAAGTATTGCTCCTAATTAGTTGACGTTAAGGTTCCGAATACTGATTTGGCTGGAATTATAGGACTTGGTCAAATCTGGTAAATGGCCATTTAATGGATTTTACATGATAAAATTTTAAATCCAAAATTTTAAGCTGGAAAAAATAAATCTAAATTCAACTTTTTATAAAAAGAATCATATCCTTTTGGTCGGTAACTGTTCTCTAACCAATCCTCGGCTCCGGACCGTTACTGGTCGGTAAATTAATCTGGTTTTCAAGAACCATGGTTGACACCGTGACACCATACAAACCGTATAAAAAAACTTGATACCATTCGAAGGCCAGCCAAGAGCAAGGGGTTAATGGTTAATGATTGTGTTAAGCCAGTCAACTAGTTTCCATCTTCAGCGAATGAAGCTAATGGGGCAACATCAACAGAGGGTCAGAAGTCTAGGCAAATATCCCAACCACCTTCAGAGTTTCAGAGCCAGGTGAGGAGAATGCTCTCGAACATCGGTGGAAGATCAGTTTCTTTAGTCCTGGATATGGACGTGATAAATTGACTGAGAACATCATTTAATCATTTTTGTTTGGGGTTTATGGAAAAGTCTAAATTCCCTTCAAAGTTCTTGACCAATTCATGAAACCCCCATAATGGAATTATTTTGCCTGGTACGGCTGATTGCGTTGCCATCTAGCAGGTAATCTGTTCATTTTTCTGCATCTACATAAATGATAAGAGAATATCTAATGATTGGTTATAGTCAGTAATAATGAATCTTCAAAGATTGTATTATGGGACTAGTATTAAAGAAAACGAGAGAGCTCAAATTTTCTTAAGAGGAAGATCTGCCGTAGCAAAATAAACTAATCAATTATTCTCTCAAAAAATCAATCATTTGATCTGGTTGAAGGACAAGTGCACCAATTGATCTGTACATATAAACAGCCTGTAAATAACTGCTAATAAATTGCGTATCACAGCCTATAATTTAATTTAGCAATAAGCAAAAGCAACAGCAACAAATATATATATATATTAAAAGTACTATAAAACTTAGCTGGATCTCACTTTCTTTCCTCTGAAAAAAACAAGTACACATATCGATCGAACATGTACTACACCTACTAGTTACAATCAGCTACAAGCCGAAGGATCTACGTCGGATGCAACCGAAAAATGCTCTGTTCGAGTCACACCAGATCACTAATGATTAACAATTAGACTATAGTATTAACTAAAAATTAATTAGATTCACTATAGTATTAGCTAGGCGATGGCATCGCTAAGCTTTTTATTTCTCTCTTTTAGAGGATCATGTGCATGCCTCGCACTAATGTAATTATCGCCGTGCTTGTCCTATATAGTCACCTGTAACCTGGCTTCTTTGATACCCTGACTAATTCAGGATGATCTTTTTCAGTGGCTCATGGAGTGCTCGCAATGTGATCTGATCATCAGGCTAAAAATATCAGCTTCTTTGCATTATTTTATAATCTGCTGAATGTACGACAGCGTGATGTTTAATTACATTTTCTTATATTTGTGGATGTGGTTTTATACTGCCAATGTACATATCGGTTAGTTGCCATCACGAAACAATGTACTTCATAAAGTTTGAAATCCTTGAGTTATTAGAAATTAATGTTTTCAGCATTCAATCGACAGGGTAGATGATGCAATGTTGAAGAAGATTTTTTGATGCGTCTAATATGTGCTGACCTGTGAGGCCCTCTCTTTGTCCACACTTTCAAACAAATTTATGACTTTTAGCACGAAAAATAGAAAATATATATTTGAAAAAAGAGTAATTTTACTGTTCTCTCTACTATTAATATTTTACTATCAGTATTTCATCAGTAGAAGTGATCTCAACCATTGATATATGAATTCTACTAGCCCTAGAAAAAAATATTCTAATACTAGTAGTTAAGGTGGTAGTAAAAACAGATCTCATTCGTTAGATTAGAAAATATAAATGATCTAGATTGATTCTGCTATCAGCAGAGAGCACTGTAAAATACCTCGAAAAAAAGAAAACACTGTTAACACATAAAATAAATACACATAGTATATTAACAAAAAAAAACAGGAAATAGGAGTGCTTTAGTATTAGGAGAAAAAACATAAGCATTAAGGGGAAAAAACGAAAAACAGAAGAACGATATCTCAAAATCCCACCAAATCAAAATGTGTTGTGGCCAGATATCACTGTACGACTAAACCATTGGTTTCACCCTACAAAATACACCCTACACCAGATATGATAATTACATTTGCCATATAGAAACTAGAAAGTCGTATTATCACACAATTAAATATAAAAAGTAAAAAAAATCAACGCAACTTGACTACCGCTCTTGTTGAGCCAACGATAAAAATCTTGCCTGGGATTGGACGGGTCGATGGGATAATTCCCTTGGCTTTCCGCTAATAAAAACCATGTTTAGCCATCGTAATCTCCAGCCGACCACGCCGCGTGCTGACGCCGCCGCCGGCCGCCCCCACGCGCGTCGCCTCCACCTCATCCTCGCCACCCGAATCTCCCCCTCGCGCCACGCGTCGACTGTGCGCCGCCCCTCCGGTTCTATCTGTTTAATGAGAGAATTTTTCACTTGGCGTCGGTTCGAGACTCTGATCGAGCTAATATGCACCACAAGATTTTCTCTTTTTTGGGGGCCTGCAGCGAATTCGGCGCACATGCCGTAGCCAGTTCTTTAATTTTGAAACTTGATTTTGAGATTTTGTTTGTCGTTTTTGTCGCTTGATTTTGGCTTAGAATCATTAAAAGGAAAAGCGTAAACTTAAAATTATTTCTCTGGTTACTTTGATGTTTTCAGTTTATAAGTCACAGCCCAAATAAACTCAAAGCCTTTTATTGGTTTATAGTTTTTTACTTTTGGAGAGCCCGGACTAGGCCTTAACATTAATTTTGGAATACAAAAATAGGGATATAATTCTAAATATGAAATCTTTAGTTTTACGTTTTTTAAGGTACAGAGAGATACCAAAAGTGTAAATTTTGGTATTCCCTCTAGTTTTTAATGTTCTTGACGTTGTTGACTTTTGAATAAATTTGACCATTTGCTTTATTCAAAAATTTTATATAAATATATAAGTCATTTTTAAAGTATCTTTAATAATAAAATAAATTATAACAAAATAAATAATAATTATATAATTTTTTAATAAGACGATTGGTCAAATATATGTCAAAAATCAACAGTGTCAAATATTAAAAACCAAAGGGAGTTACTTGGGTACCAAGTTTACACTAAAAAATTTAAATTTTGGCTAGAGACGCATTCTAATGGGACCTATGAAATTTCGACAAATTTCATTTCAAAAATTGTAAAGCATGGCTCTAATGTCGTGTTTGGTGTTAAGTTAAAGCTTCCATCTGGAGTCCTTTAATTTGTCCAAAGCTTAGAAACTAGCTAGTAGTACCAGTGCTAATTAATCCTGTTTTTAAATCTCAGTTGGGGCTAATCCTGCTTTGCTCAAAGGTGGAAGGTCATTATTAGTTGATGGTATCCCTTGTCCCATATACACGTGACAGCCATCAGCCACATAACCCTTCCAACCCAACTTAATTATCCCAGGGGCATTCCTGTCCATCACCCGTGTATATATACTCCTCACCTCCACCATTCTTCTCGAATCGTGACCTAATCATCATTCATCAGCACCAACTAACCACCTTTCACTCTCCTCCTCGCTCTTTGTATTTCTTGCATTCTTGATCGATCAATTGGTCTAGTCGATCGAGCCATGGCGAAGGTGCACCCGAACTTGGCCGTGCCGTCGTCACTCCAGCTGCCGGCGCTGAGTATGACGGCAGGAGATGGCGTGAAGAAGGCGGCGGCCGGCGGTGATGGGGAGGTGGTGGTGCTGACGGTGTGGAGGAAGTCGTTGCTGTTCAACTGCAGGGGGTTCACGGTGTTCGACGCCAGCGGCAACCTGGTGTACCGCGTGGACAGCTACGCGGCGGACTCGCGCGCGGAGGTCGTGCTCATGGACGCCGCCGGCGTCCCCGTGCTCACCGTCCGCCGCAAGAAGGCGATCAGCCTTGGGCTCGGAGGCGACCAGTGGCTGGTCTACCCCGGGGAGGAGACTCGCCGCCAGCCGCCGCTCTACGCCGTGAAGCGGACGCCGCAGTACGTCCGCGGCGGCGGCGGCGGCAAGACCATGGCGCACATCGCGCCCTGCGGCGTCGGCCTCGGCGCGGGCGCCGGCGGCTACGAGGTGGAGGGCTCATACATGCGGCGGAGCTGCGCGGTGTACGACGAGCAGCGGCGCGCCGTCGTGGCGGAGGTGCAGCCGAAGGAGGCGGTGGGCACGGACGTGTTTCGGCTGGTGGTACGGCCGGGGATGGACGTGTCGGTGGCCATGGCTGTCGTGCTGGCGCTGGACCAGATGTTCGGCAAGCCCTCCCTCCTCAGGAGCTGGTCCTCCTAATAATTAGCTTGTTTCTTTTTGTTTCTCTTTTTTTTTTTGCCTTCAATTTCCAACATTGTTTGGGCCTGAGAGAATGTTGGCCTGAGAGCAAAAGAGTTGCTCTGTCGGCTGCACATTTCTCTGATCCATATATGAACCTCAAATTGGTGTCACTGTGCACTGAAAAAATCCCTCTTGGTGAGTATGGTTGTGTGTCTTTTTGCAGCAAACCATGCACTTTGTAATTTGTAAAGAGGGATAAAAGTGTAAACATTTTCAAGAGGAAATAAAAAAAGGTTAAAGTAGGCAATTTTCTGTGTATATTTTAGAAGAGTCTACTGTCCGGACGTCCCGTCCGATATTACAAATATTGGACGGTATTTCACCGTATATAAAAAATGTTTTAAATATTTTACCACTCAGTAAAAAATGTTTTGACAAAAATTATTTTATATGTTTTATTGCTCAGTAAAAAATATTTCATTGCTCGATGAAAATGTTTCCTTTTTTCTCATTAGAATATAATCCCGTGACATCTTGTTATAAAGATTTAATTACAATAAATAAAATGATATAATCGGATCTTAGATAGGATAAATAGTTAAGGAGAAAAATGATTTTGAAGCCCCATGAGATCTTGCATGTATACATACATCCATCCATAAAGGACAACGAATATAAAAAGAGATGCAACATTTGAAGAATACTAACTGCGACAAACATTACATGGAACACTAAGTCTCAACGACTAAAACATCAAAAAATTAATAAAAGTAAAAACTTAAAATGTGTAACTGAGTTGGATTATAGTTGAAACATTCGTTTTTCACACGTAAAACATTTGAATTTTGATGGTTAAAACATATAATTTTTTATCAGAAATATAATCATGTGAGATATTATTGTAAAGGTTTAATTGTAACAAATACAATAATGTAATTAGATTATAGATTGGGTAAGTAATTCAGAAAAAAAAATCGGTTGAATCTCATAAATAAAGAGTTAAATGCATATGCATTTTGAGAGAGTAGTTGCTGCAGAAGAGAGAGAATTGGGGGGGTAGGAAGAGCTACATGCAAGCGGCAGTGATGACAGAAGGGAGAGGAGGACTGCACGAAAAACGGCAGAGAGAGGAGAGCTGCATGTAGGCTACAGAGCATTCGACGTTTCCGCACATATCGGACGTCCGGTGGAGAGCATTTTTCCTATATTTTGTTCTATTACTTAGGCCCCGTTTGGTAGGGATTCTCGGGGGTGATTCTCACTCGAATCAACTAGAACCGAGCCAAACGGGCAAAATTGCTTCCGATTCTCAACCGAATCGCTTCACGGTGATTCCCAAATTTACACATGAACGAAGAATCGGACAAAATACAGCTTCTCATGGGAATCCAACGAACGAAAAATAAAACTCCCCATAACAATTCGCAAAAACTACCCACCTGCCACTGGGGTATACCCCTCCAGCCCGTCCCATCCATCCGAGACTCACCTCGCCCTAGGTCGTCACCGGGTCCCCGCCGCGCCGCCCTCCGGCCTCCACCGCGCCGACGCCGTCCTCCCCTGCCGACGCCCTCCGGCCTCCCGCGCTGACGCCGGCCTCCGGCCTCCCACGCCGACGCGTCGCCGGGTCCCCGCCGCGCCGCCCTCCAGCCTCCCCTACCGACGCCGCCCTCCGGCCTTCACCGCGCCGACGCCGTCCTCCCCTGCCGACGCCCTCCGGCCTCCCGCGCTGACGCCGGCCTCCGGCCTCCCGCGCCGACGCGTCGCTGGGTCCCCGCCGCGCCGCCCTCTAGCCTCCCCTGCCGACGCCGCCCTCCGGCCTCCACCGCGCCGACGCCGTCCTCCCCTGCCGACGCCCTCCGGCCTCCCGCGCTGACGCCGGCCTCCGGCCTCCCGCGCCGACGCGTCGCCAGGTCCCCGCCGCGCCGCCCTCCAGCCTCCCCTGCCGACGCCGCCTCCGGCTCCACCGCACCGACGCCGTCCTCCCCTGCGCGACGCCCTCCGGCTCTCCGCGCCGACGCGTCGCCAGGTCCCCGCCGCGCCGCCCTCTAGCCTCCCCTGCCGACGCCGCCCTCCGGCCTCCACCGCGCCGACGCCGTCCTCCCCTGCCGACGCCCTCTGGCCTCCCGCGCCGACGTCGCCCTCCAGCTCCGGAACAGTGAGCTGTCCAGTGAGCTGTCTCCCCGCGCCGATGCCTTATCCAGTGAGCTTCCATTTCTTTTTTTTAAAAGAGGTACAGAATAGTACAAGCAAGCAAAGAGCATTGTCTTTCATTTAATTTTTTAAGCAGCAAGAAAAAACAGTAGAACAGTACAAGCAAGCAAAAAGTATTGTCTCCTATTTCTTTTTAAATTACAAGTAGAGAACAGTATCTCCTATATATTTTTTAGTGAGTAGCACTATATTTATTTTTTTAAATAGCAAATAGATAGAAAGCAGTCACTACTCAGTAGATACGTATATATTGGAACCAAGGTCGATGGAGATTATTGTATATGAGAGATTAATGTATT
Source organism: Oryza meyeriana var. granulata (assembly GCA_003991445.1). NCBI lineage: Eukaryota > Viridiplantae > Streptophyta > Magnoliopsida > Poales > Poaceae > Oryza > Oryza meyeriana. The sequence goes on along the minus strand of RYFJ01003929.1, from coordinate 107,415 downwards.
GCACTGTATATGAAATATTACTATATATATTAAAGCATAAAACACTATCACTGTATATTAAAATAAACCGATGGCTGTGCATTTGATATTTTTGCATGTGTTTTATTTTATAAGTAGTACAGATGGCAACAACTTCAGTAGAGGAAAACCAAGGTGCAAATAGTGCTGAATGGACAGATGAGAACACTAGGATAGTTTGTGAGTTGTTCTTAGAACAAGTTAACGCAGGGAATCGCTCTAGTACCCATTTGAACAAGGTTGGGTATGATAATGTAATTATAAAATTTGAAGAGAAAACTGGCTTACGCTATCAAAAGCTTCAGTTCAAGAACAAATGGGGCAAGCTGAAGAGTGAGTATAATCTATGGAAGAAATTGGTAGGTAGAGAGACTGGGTTAGGTTGGGATCAAGCTAGGGGTACCATTGTTGCATCTGATGATTGGTGGACAAAAGCAAAGAAGGTAAACTACTGTCTTATGTTCATATCAAGTTGTTAATCATGATTTGTAAATGTTATTCTAAATATTACATTGATGTTTCTATAGGATTTGCCAGGTTGTCAGAAGTTCAAGTTAAGGGGGCTTCAAGTGGTGAGTAAGAGTATTTCAACCAGTGTCACTCAAGTGCACGCAATGTCGTTGAGCGCACTTTTGGTGTATGGAAGATGAAATGACGAATCCTTTTAAAGATGCCTACCTATCCAATAGACAAACAAGAAATGATTGTTGCAGCGACCATGTGCCTTCATAACTTTATACGTCAGAATTGTATATCTGACAAGTATTTCACCAGGTGTGATCGAGATCCAAATTATGTGCCAACTATTCCTGCAAGATGTAAAATATGCGGTCTCTCAAAATGCATCAGATATCTCTACTTCACACTCTAGTGATAGGTCTATGGATAGATTTCGTGATGACCTAGCAAGTGCATTATGGCAATCTAGATGAAAGTTCTTATATGAACTCTAGTTAGTATATTTTTCTTTTGTAACAACTCTAAAAAATATGTAACCATGATATTATGTAAGAACTCAAACTATGAGTGGACTATTGAAATAGATTGGCTTTTTTGCAAATGCATTGAGCTTGTTGGGTTGTTCAACCTTATTTGAAATATTTTTTTACAAGTAATTGTATAAATATTGGTACATATATATATATATATATATATATGAGTACTTATAATAATTATTAGTATTATATTGAGCTATAGAAAATTTGTACAAATTAAATCTCTTGCTAATACAGGGGTAGTATAGACAATTTATCTGGAAGTCCCCTATTAAAATCCAGAGCTAATGTTTTTAGCCAAACACCTAATCGTACTGATTATGATTCTCTTCAGAATCTGATTCAGCAAGAATCAGAATCAGAATCAAAGAATCGCTGAATCAGGAACTCTACCAAACGGGCCCTTATTCTAGCTATTACTGTTTGCCAAGGAAATTTCCCCTATTACTATGATAATTAAACAATCCATTGTGAAAAATCATTCGAGATTCATGTTTTCCAAACATGTCTACATGTTCTTCACACACACAGTCTGAAATATGAACTGCATGTCTTGCAGAGACCGACCTGCTGCCTCTGCTCCTGCAGATACAAAGTCTGAACCAGCGTGACTATATCTCTGAACTCTGAAAAAACGTTTGGTGCCTTGTTCCTTTCCAGATTAGAGACAGACGTCGCAGCCTCGCCGGCCAAGCACTCGCTCCAGCTGCATATGAGCTAAGGATGATATCTGCAAGCAGCCGTACGGTACAGCAGGTTGATCATCATCATGAGCCTCCTCTTGGCCTCGCCGAAAGTCGCTCAACCACCATGGACACGGTCAGTCGGTCACCCTCATGTTGGCTTGGCTTTTTAGACTGACGGTTGCGTCTCGCTGTTGCGAGCATGCTGCCACCACGCGTTACGGCGGTACATTTGCTAGTGGAGCAAATACGGCGCCGGTATTGCCATAGTGGACAGTGGAGGGCACTTGCTGCTGCTGCTGCTCACGGCCACGGATCGCCGACCTGAGGCTTTGTTTGGAACGCGGGAAAATTATTTGGTTCTTTTAGGGATTTTTTTTTAATTTCCTATGTTTTTTAATCAATGTTTCTTTTTCACTTTTGTGAATATTTTCACTTATGTGAACTACTCCATGTGAGTATTTACCAGTTAATCACTTTTGTTTGCTGAATTGCAGCCTGCGCAGGCAATGTTATTCAGATGTAGCTTGGTGGCGATATCGTCCCCAAGACCCAACAGGCTACCAGAATGCTGCTGCACTGTAACAGCCCTCTTCCGTTTGGACCAATAAAAACAAAACGTCTTTACATGTATTATCTATACCAATTTCAATAATCTAGCTATTACATTCATGACATTGATGGATTATAGCAAAACCTAATTTATTTATTAGATAAAGCACCTTACACAGGTTGTAGCCACGGATATAATCCGAGCATACAATGTTACACTGTTGAGTCTCACAAGCACTGATACACTAAATTCACTAAAATTTCTTTGCCTAATATGATCACACTAATGTGAAAATTTACTGACCGGTTGAACTTGATGCCATCTCTTCTTTCTTCTTTTTACTCTTCTGTTTCTTCCTTTGAAATCATCGGCTTAGGGTTTTGTACTACGAACCCCTACTAATGTGCCTAATGATCGGGTCTTAGAGTTTGGGTTTTCGGGAGAGGAAAAACAGGACAACATCCCTCCTATCGTCCCTGTCTTATTAGGCACTGGTGGGGCTCGGGAGTTCAACCAATTTTATCTCTAATTTGTTTGTTACCGATCAAACAAATATTTATCTCTTATTTTTCTTTCTTGTACGGGAGGGAAACTGGTGGATATTTGCCTCCCCTAATTTATCTCGGTAGTTAGCTGAAATAATCAAATAACATACACCACAAAAGATGGGATTTGAATCTGAAGTTTTTTTATTTTAGATTTGAATTTAAATTTAAAAATTGAAACCAGTGGGATATGGGGAATTTTTTAGAAGGGTTCTTGGGCTGGTTTGAGGAAATTTGAGACCCACACTTGACACGCACTTCAAAAATTCAATTAAGATCTGAATTTCGCAAATAAACTTTTATTCAAAATTAGTTTTTCGACAGAAAAAACACGGGCGTCACATGCACGCACTCCTACTCGTTGCAGTCTTTGAGTGTTAGGAGCCAGCTCAAAATCTACAAGTTTCAGATTTGAACTTAAGACATTGGCAATTTCGCTTCACACTTGCGGCTAGTTTAAGAGAGTAACGGGCCAACATACACTTTTTTATGGGCTGATCTGAACGGGCCTAAAGGGCCCAATAGAAGAACAGGCCTGAACCGTTTATTCTGTTCCCGATTAGACCGTGAAAAATGTCGGCCGAAAATACAATAAGGCTCTCCACTTTGCACAGGCTAGTTGGTCTTGTACTCTTGTGATATCATAGGCTTATTAAGCTGATCGGAACAGATATTTAACACCCAATTTTAACCGTCCTAACATTAGTTATTAAGCAACCAAGCATCTAATGAACAATTTCGTTCCATTAGACAGATCCTGCAGGTTCAGAAAAATAAACGGGGGAAATCAGAGATAAACATCATCTCAGTATCTAAACATTAGGATGTATTACTGAAAATTGCTGATCAGAAAAACCATATCTAACCAGTTCCTCTGCTACTAAAATGTACTCAATGTTACACCATGCATATAGTACGTAAAAAAATCATGCCATAAAAAATAAATTCAGTGACATCAGTAGTACTCCTAGTACCTACAGAAGAACAAACACCACAAAACTAATTACTACGAGTTAGCTTGTTTGTCACCATTCAACCGACCAGACAACTAGTATGAAGAAACAAAAGATAAAGGAAATGCAACTTTCACAGCTAGCTGAAAGCCTGAAAGTCTGAAACTGATGTGCAGTGTTATCTCAGTACGAATAAACCGAGAGCTTGACATGCCAAATTACGAACAAGCGAAGAATACTAGAAATGCAGCTATGAAATACTACTATGTAGCAGCAACTAACAATTCTGCTTAGATCGTCAGAAGAGATGCTCCCAGGTCCATTTTGGACAGTCAACAAGCAACTGAAAGCAGGTTTGACGCAGAGCATACTTCTTACTGCTTACTGCTAATTAAGCAGTATATTATCCCATCGCATTATTACTGACAGCAATATAACAATATACTAATGCAATCCAAATCATGACAGAAAATCACTGCGCATTCATCCAATTCATCAGATCACACAGCATTAGAATTTAGATTCATGCAAGTCTGACCGGGAAGGGTTTTTTTTGCTACAAAAGGTGAAAAATGAGAATTTCCTACCTAACTCCAGCACTGTACTGACGATCTCGAATGAAACATCAGCAACTACTGACTGATCAGCACGACAACACCATCCATCGCAGCAAGAGCATGCGGCCTAGAGTACCACACGCTGTAAGCTAAGCACATCTCAGCCCGATCGGCAGCAAACGTACCTGTACCACGACGATCGAAGCAACATGAGCACTCTCACGGGAGAAGCCACGCCGGCGGCGAGTAGTTCGACGGGCCTCGCCCCGGGAAGAAGTTGTCCACGCGGGGGTCAGCCACCGCCTCCGCCTCCGCCATCCACTTTCCGCTGTCACTGCAGGGGTAGTGCCGGGAAGTGGGATCCATGAACATTATCGCCTCGTTGTAGAGCCTCCCATCATCCAGGAAGTAGACGCCCTCGTTGAACCCGGACCACGGATATTTGGCCACCTCGTAGGATCTGGAGCAGCCTCGCGCGACGAACAGCATCCGGCCATCCAGCGAGTCCAGCTCGTTCCAGGCGTACGGGGCCTCGTCGTTGTTGATGGGTGTCCCCGGCGGCGGCTCCACCATCTCGAACACCCTGAACGCCGACGTCGGCGACGGCAAGGGGACAGGAACAGGAACGAGCCTGGCCACCATGAGGAGATGTCCCCGGGACTCCACCAGGTAGCGCACAACGACGTTTGCTCCGTAATTGCGACCACCATGCGAGAAGCGACGAATCTCCATGGGTGGTGCATCCAGAACGCCGTAGACGCCGTCGTGGAACCCCGATAGTGGAAACGCATGGAGATTTTCTTCTCTGGTGAGGAAACAGAAGGCTTTGTTGTGGTGTATGACATCCTCCAGACCTGACGATCCGGTGACGATGGCGTCCGTACCCCTCGCCACCCGCGTAAGCTGACACCACCCCATGCGCCAGAATGCATGAATGCTTGGGTTGCTGGTCAGGGGGGAGGAGGTGACGATGGCTGCGCCGATGCAGTATTGGTGCTTCGGTGGCGAAGAGAGGGTCGCCGCGACCATGACAATGCGCTTGTCCGGCCGATCGTCTATCTCGACGAAGTCGGGGATGTGCAATCGCTGGGCCGTGCGGAGGCTGATCATCGCGTGTTTGTTGGTCTGGTCGAGGGCGAGGAAGAGCCAGCAGCCGCGGTAGGAGCCGAAGAAGCGCGCAGCGCGCGCGTAGCTCGGGACGTGGAAGCCGCGGGTGGCGTGGGTGCGGCAGCCACGGAGAGCGCACGAGAAGGAAGGCCCTCCGTCTCTCGCGACGAGGATCCACGGGATCGGGCTCTCCTCCGACGGCGGCTTCTGCGGCTTGACGGCGACGCGCCAGGCGTGGCAGACTTGGCCCATGTGGCGCCGGTCGACGAGGCACGGGAGGCGCTTGTGGATGAGGCGGAGGGCGTCGACCATGAGGTCGCGCGCGGGCGATGGAGCGTCCATGGGAGAGGCGGAGGCGGAGGCGAGGCTTGGCGGTGGCGAGGGTTGGGCGGCTGAGGAGATGGAGCGCGACGAGGACGCTTCGCCGTGGTGTGCCATCCTGTCTGATTCCGTTTTGCTTCTGGAAGCAGGGGAAGAGGAGAGAGTGGCTTGGTTTGAAATTTGAAAAAGCAGAGGATGCCAAGTTGCTAACCGAGCAGGCAGTTGGGCTCAATTTATAGGGCCAGTTTTCTTGGGCCTCAAGATTGGATCGATGCGCAAGTTTAGTAGGCCGTTATTTCGCAATTATAGAGAGAAACGTTGGCCCAGACGTTTGCCTTTACAAAGGCTATTTGGTAGGGGCAAAAAAGGGCTCTTTGATCGGCGATTCATTTTCACGCTTGCGCGAGAGTACTGTTTGTTTGGCTTGTTACCGTACCAAAATATTACAAATACCAAATTATGGTAAGTTTTGGTAATGTCAATATTTTAGTAACATATATGTAAAAGTTGTTATATTTTAAGACAGAGAGAGCAGCAAATTTAGTCGTGTTTATAACACTGGTAATTAAGCGACCAACCATCTAAATCTCACGAAGAATTTCGTACCATCAGTCATCAGATGCTGCAAATTCAGAAAATTAAATGGGCAATTCAGAGATAAACATCTTCCTCTCTGTGTCTTAACTTTTCATCTCATTTCCACTCTTATGTAGAGCACAGAGCACAACATCTTCTGATCAGTACCAGTGAACAGATTAATATGGGGTCACTGTTTAACCGTTTCCATGCTACTAAAATACACACAATATTCTACATTTTGCACGTCATCTATGAATAAATCTTGGCACAGAAAATAAATTCAGTAGCACAAATAGTGGCATCGACAGAAGAACAAATAAAATCCAGATGATCATACAACAACAAAAATAACTAGTATGAAGAAAGAAAAGGGAAACGATCTGCATCTTTCCCGGCTTGCTGAAACAGATGTCTACCAGTAATTTGAGAAGCCCATTGAAAATTCAGGTAACTTATGAACAAGTGAAGAGTAGAAACGAAGTTACCAAATATGTAGCTGCCATTGAAATTTCAGCTAAGATCCTCTTGAAGCGAGGTAACCTACCTCAGTCCATCTTGGACGGTCAGCAAGCAACTGAATGTGTGATTCTGTTGCGGAAGAAGCAAATTCAGCTTCACTGTACATCCAAACATGCTTCTATCAGAAAAAATAAGCCACGAATATTACACATTGCATTACTATTGACTGTAATATCATTGCTGCATTCATGTAACGATGTAATTCGCTAGATAGCACTGATTCATGATTCGTGTATGTCCGACTTCGCAACATTTTCCCCTGCAAATTGAGAATTTCCTACTAAACTCCAGCAGTGTTGTAACTGAACCGATTGACAATTATCACATCAAATCTGGACTGAAACAACGACTGTTGACTGAAACTAGAGTCTACAGCAAGCATACCTGTAACATTGGGCACTGTCAGGGCCTCAGGGGGAGAAGCCACGCCGGCGGTAAGTAGTTCCACGGGCCTTGCTCCGGCAAGAATTTGTCCACGAGGGGAGCCGCCTCCGCTGCCGCCGGCAGCCACTTGGCGCTGTCTCTGCAGTGGTAATGCCGGAAATCCTGAATCAGGAACATGAAATCCTCATCGTGGAGTCTCCCGTCATCCAAGAAGTAGACGCCGTGCCGCAAAGCTTCATCATTGAGCTATGTCCAGGCCCGGTTCTGAGGTTTTAGTGGCCCAGGGCTAAACTAAACATAGGGGCCCTCAATATCCCGTGTATATATATAATGTTACTAATAAACATATAAAAGTGCATCCAAAATCAATATTCATATGAAAAGTTTTATACATATTGTCTTAAAAACTTCTTCGAACATTTCTAGATATGAAATCATTGATGATGGTATAAATATCAATCTCATCCAGCAATTTTTCTCAATACTACAAAAGCTATAAAAGCACCATATTAACATAAACAAATCTAAATGTTACCAATTAGTTGATCGCGGTTGCACATAGGAAGTGAGTTGGCAAACATAGCAAGTGAGTTTGCAACGAATAAACATAGGTTGCACATAGGGAACGGAAGAAAAGAATTGGGTAGCCTCGACCCTCGATGGCAGCTGGCGAATCGAACTGCTCGTCGCGGCGGCGTCTTGCGTAGTCGGTAGTTGCATACTCGCGTGATCTGTTGGAATTGGGAACATCGGTCGCTAGCCTCGATATGCGGCACGCCTACGGCCGATCATCTGCAAGTGATGCATCAACGTCGTTGTTGCCTAACTGCGCAATTTTAATCGTGTTTAACACTGGTAATTAAGCAACCAACCTCTAAATCTTACGAACAATTTCGTACCATCTCATCAGATGCTGAAATTCAGAAAAATGAAATGGCAGTGCAGAGATAAACATCCTCTCCGTGTCTCAACTTTTCCTCTCATTTCCTCTCTTCTATAGAGCAGAGAGCAGAACACCATCTGATCGGTACTACTACAGACTAACTGACGCCCATCATCAAGCTGTGTTATTGAACAAATGCTGATAACTTCGGATCAATGACCACCTCCTAACTGTTTAGCTGATCCTCTGCTACTAAAATATACTCAACATTCTACATTATGCACATAATCTAGGAACAAATTGTGGCACGGAAAATAAATTATGTCGCACAAATAGTAGTACCAAAAGAATAACAAATAAAATTCAGACGATCATACAACAACAGGACAACTAGTATGAAGAAACAAAAGATAAATGATCTGCATCTTTCACAGCTAGCTGATGTTAGATGAGTATTATATAGCTGTGTATTTACCCCATTGTATAAGGGGTTTTTTGCATATATGCCACCTATACATGTATATAGTTTTGTCACTTTGGCCAGAGTATGGATACGGCGCCATTCACAACATGGTATCAGAGCTAGGGTTTCGTTATACCTAGGGTTTGCCGCCGCCGGGCTCGTCGCCAGCCCCGTCCGCGCCGCCACTGTCCAGATCCGGCCGCGCCTCCTCCTTGCCACCGGCCGGTGCCGTTGGGCCTCCTCCTCTCCTCGCTACCGCGCGCCCCTATCCCCCACCCCCTCTCTCTCCGTCTAGACCGAGCACTAGATCGACGGGAAGGCTGGCTCGGGAGGAGAAGTCGGCGTCGGAGGGAAAGAAGGAGAAGGCGGGCTCGAGGGAGACGACGCCGCGCCTCCTTCCGCGCGAGGCCGCCGCCGTGGCCTTCCTTGTCGCCTTCCCTGCCGCCCGTCGCCTTCCCCGCCGCGGGGCTCGTCGCCGCTGAGAGCAAGTGGCGGCTGAGTGAGGCTCGGCGCCGTCGCCTTCCCCGCCGCCCGTCGCCTTCCCTGCCGCCGTTTCCCGTCGTTGCCGAGAGCCAATGGTGGCTGAGGGAGGCTCGGTCGGTTTGTAAACCAACCGACAAAAAAAAACCAAAACAAAACAAAACAGATGTCTTCTTCTGTAGGCACCATTTCTGTTCCTCGTTGCCCGGTGATCTTCGATTGTCTCAATTATCGGGACTGGTTTCAGCACATGCGTACCCACATGCGTGGTCAGTGACTTTGGGAGTTTCTTACGGACGAGTTGCCTTGTCCGTCTCGACCTACTCCACCTGTTGCGCCTGCCCTCCCGAAGGATGTTTCCGAAGACACTCGTACAAAGGCTTCTGAGGCTTTTGAGGATGCTATGGCGACTTTTCAGACTCAGTATGCTGCTTACAAGACATGGGTTGATGAAGATGCTCGTGCCTCTGCTATTTTGGTTGCTAGTATGGAGGTGCATCTCACTGGTGATGTTATTGGCCTGGCTTCCGCACATGCGATGTGGACGCATCTACGCAACCGCTACGAGCCATCTGGTGATTCCTTATACCTTGTTGTTATGCGACAGGAGCAGTCGCTGCAGCAGGGAAATGCCACTGTGGATGAGTTCTATGCTCAGTTGTCTGCGATATGGCATCAGATCGACTCTTTGGGGCTAGATATTTGCCGCACCTGTTAGTGTTGTCAGCGTCAGCAGTCTCACATGGAGCTTCGCCATATCTATGACTTTTTGACACGCCTCCGGTCTGAGTTTGAGCAGACTCGTGCTCAGTTGCTGGCTCGTCATCCTCATGTGACTTTGTTGGAGGCCCTTGCAGCTGTTTGTATTGAGGAGATTCGACTTCGTGAAGCGGGTCTGCTATCATCATCATCATCACTTCCTTCGGTTCTGGTGGCTTCTCCAGCTTCTACACCTGTTGTGCCTTTGCCTCCACCAGTGACAGCTGTCCTTGGTAAGGGCCTTCACTGCAACTATTGCAACAAGGATGGCCATGTGGAACAGTTTTGCTACAAGAAGAAGAAGGATCTTCGTCGTGGTGCTCGTCCTCCGAGGAGCACTGGAGGTTTCTCCTTTCAGCCGAGTTCCGGTACCTCTGATGCTCAGCAGCTTCTCACTTTGCTAGGCTGCATTGTTGCTTCTGCATCGTCTGGTTTTGCTGGTTCTGCTGCTCAGTCTTCTGGTGAGAGACCACCTTCTACTTCTCTTTTCTCAGGTACATCATCTTGGATTCTTGATTCTGGAGCTTCTTTTCATATGACATCTGATTCCACCTGTCTTACTTCCATTAGTCCTTTAGCTACTCCTATCACTATCCACACCGCAGATGGTACCTCTTTTTCTGTCACCGGACGAGGCACTCTTTCAAATTCCTCCTTTCATGTTCCTGCTATTTCTCATGTTCCCAAACTAACCATGCAGCTCATATCTGCTGGCCAACTCACTGATCATGGTTGTCGTGTTATTTTCGATTCTGACTCTTGTTGTGTTCAGGATCGTCGCACGGGGACTCTGGTTGGTATTGGCCCTCGCCGCCGTGACTCCCAACGGCTTTGGGAGCTTGAATGGCTTCGTCTTCCTTCCGCTGCCCCAGTCAGTCTTCTCACCTCCACCACTGCCTCTGCAGCTGCTACAGCCTCCACCGCATCGTTTGCTCAGTGGCATCATCGCTTAGGACATTTTTGTGGTTCCCGTATGTCTTCGTTACTTTGTCGAGGTCTTTTAGGGTCTGTGTCTGGTGATACTTCTTTACATTGTCAGGGTTGTAAGCTTGGCAAACAGCTTCAACTCCCTTATCATTCCAGTGAGTCAGTGTCTTAGCGTCCTTTTGATCATGTTCATTCTGATGTATGGGGACCAGCTCCTTTTGTTTCGAAAGGGGGTCATCGATATTATATCATTTTTATTGATGATTTTTCTCGACATACATGGCTATACTTTATGTCATCTCGTAGTGAGGTTTTATCTATCTACAAGACCTTTGCCACCATGATTCGCACTCAGTTTGACTCCTATTCGTGTTTTTCGCGCTAATTCCGCTGGAGAGTACTTGTCGGGAGTCCTTCGTGGTTTTCTTGCTGAGCAGGGCACTCTCTCTCAATTTTCTTGTCCAGATGCCCATGCTCAGAATGGTGTGGCTGAGCGTAAGCATCGTCATCTTCTTGAGACAGCTTGTGCTCTCATGATTGCTTCTGCTGTTCCACCATATTTCTGGGCTGAGGCTGTTTCTACTGCCGCTTTCTTGATCAACATTCAGCCCTCCTCTGCTCTGCAGGGTGGGATCCCAGTTGAGCGTCTCTGTGGCCAGATTCCTGATTATTCCAGACTTCGCCTCTTTGGGTGTGTGTGCTATGTTCTTCTTGCACCTCATGAGCGCACCAAACTGACTGCTCAGTCAGTTGAGTGCGTTTTTCTGGGCTACAGTGCCGAGCACAAGGGGTATCGTTGTTGGGATCCTGTTGGCCGACGGATCAGGATTCCTCGAGATGTTACGTTTGACGAGTCTCGTCCCTTCTATCCTCGTCCTTCTCCTTCCTCCACTTCAGCATATGTTCTTGAGCCACTTTCATTTCTGACCTTTTCTTCCAGTCCTATAGTCACCACTCCACTACAGCCTTTGGTCTCTTCGGTGCCTCCTTCTCAGTCAGCCCCCTCTTCACCACTAGCATCCTCTTCTGAGGTTGCTCCTAATCTTATTCCTTCTTATCCTTTCTACTATACCCGTCGCCCGCGAGTTGAGGATCTTTCTGCTATGCCCTCCCTTTCTAATGGGTCATCCCCTTCGGCCACTCCTCGCTATGCTCTTCGTGATCGCCAGTCTATTCGGCCTCCTGAGCGTTTTGGCGTTGCTGCTGTTGCTCTTGCCGAACCGACTTCTTATCGTGATGCTGTTGTTCATCAGGAGTGGCAGCATGCGATGGCGGAGGAGATTGCTGCCCTTGAGCGTACTGGCACGTGGGATCTTGTTCCTTTTCCTGCGCGTGTTACTCATATCACATGCAAGTGGGTCTATAAAGCTAAGACTCGCTCTGATGGTTCTCTTGAGCGTTACAAGGCTCGTCTTGTAGCGCGTGGTTTCCAGCAGGAGCATGGCCGTGACTATGATAAGACTTTTGCTCCTGTCGCTCACATGACCACCGTTCGCACTCTTCTTGCTGTGGCCTCTGTTCGACAGTGGTCTATCTCTCAGTTGGATGTCAAGAATGCCTTTTTCAATGGCGAATTGTGTGAGGAGGTCTACATGCAGCCACCCCCTGGGTATTCTGTCCCTGAGGGTATGGTTTGTCGTCTTCGCCGATCTCTCTATGGCCTCAAGCAAGCTTCTCGTGCCTGGTTTGATCGTTTCTCCTCTGTTGTCACTGCAGCTGGTTTTTTAGCGAGTGCTCATGATCCTGCTCTTTTTATCCATACTTCATCTCATGGTCGGACGCTTCTCCTTTTATATGTTGATGATATGATCATTACTGGAGATGATCCTCAGTATATCACTTTTGTTAAGGAGCGGCTTCATGGGCAGTTTCTTATGTCTGATCTAGGTCCTCTTCGCTACTTTCTTGAGATTGAGATTATTTCTACTCCTGAGGGTTTCTATTTGTCCCAAGAAAAGTATATCCAGGATCTTCTTGATCGTGCCTCTCTTACTGATCAGCGGACAGCTGAGACTCCCATGGAGCTTAATGTTCATCTTCGTCCCACGGATGGTGAGCCTCTTCCTGATTCTACTCGCTATCATCTTGTTGGGAGTCTTGTTTATCTTGGTGCCACTCGCCCTGACATTTCATATCCTGTGCATATCTTGAGTCAGTTTGTTTCTGCTCCCACTCAGCTCCACTATAGTCATCTTCTTCGTGTTCTACGATATCTTCGTGGAACTATCTCTCGTCGTCTCTTTTTCTCTCGCTCTAGCTCTTTACAGCTCCAAGCATATTCTGATGCCACCTGGGCTAGTGATCCCTCTGATCGCCGGTCTCTCTCTGCTTATTGCATTTTTCTTGGTTGCTCTTTCATTGCTTGGAAGACCAAGAAGCAGACAACAGTTTCTCGTTCGAGTGCTGAGGCTGAGTTGTGAGCTATGGCTTTGTTGACTGCGGAGGTTACTTGGCTACGGTGGTTACTTGAGGACTTTGGTGTTTCTGTTTCTACACCGACTCCTCTCTTGTCTGACAGTACATGTGCTCTTAGTATTGCTAAAGATCCGGTGAAGCATGAGCTTACAAAGCATATTGGTGTTGATGCTTTCTACATGTGGACATAGGTGCAAGACCAGATTATTGCTCTTCAGTATGTGCCTTCCGAGCTTCAGTTGGCCGATTTCTTCACAAAGGCACAAACCAAGGCTCAGCACAGTTTTCATCTCTCCAAACTTTATGTTGTTGATCCACCATAAGTTTGAGGGGGGTGTTCGATGAGTATTATATAGCTGTGTATTTACCCCATTGTATAAGGGGTTTCTTGCATATATGCCACCTATACATGTATATAGTTTTGCCACTTTGGCCAGAGTATGGATACGGCGCTATTCACAACAGCTGAAAGCCTGAACCGATGTGTACAAGTAATTTCAGAAGCTTGACGTGCTACATTATGAACAACTGAAGAAGAGTAGAAACGAAGGAAGGAAAATATGTAGCAGAAATTGAAAATTCAGCTAAGATCCTCTGAATAGTGGCTCTAGCCTACCTCAGTCCATATTGGACTGTCAGCAAGCAACTGAAAATAGGCTGCAGAAGCAATCCTGCTTCACTGTAAATCCATTTGATGCAAAACACTCTTCTACCAGGAAAAATAAGCAGTGCAAGTTACACATTGCATTATTATTGACTGCAATATAATGATGCACTAATGCAATCAGAGACATGAAAACCAACTATTGCTGCATTCATGTAATTCATCAGATCACAATGCATTCATTATTCATGTAAGTCTAACTTGGAAACGTTTTCTGCTACAAATCGAAAATTGTAGCAGAATTTCCTACCTAACTCTGGCACTGTTGTAACTGAACCAACGGACAATTACCACATCAAATCTGACTGAAACAGCACTGTTGACTGAAACTAGAGCTGTAAGGTAAGCACATCTCAGCAAGCACACCTGTACCACGACAATCGAACTAGAATGGACACTCTCAGGGGAGAAGCCACGCCGGCGCTGAGTAGTTCGACGTGCGTTGCTCCGGCAAGAATTTGTCCACGCGGGGAACCGCCTCCGCCGCCGGCACCCACTTGCCGCTGTCTCTGCGGGGGTAGTGCCGGGAAGCGGGATTCAGGAACATTGGCCCCTCATCGTAGACTCTCCCGTCATCCAGGAAGTAGACGCCGTCGTTGAACTCGACCCCCCGATACTCGGGTAGGATCTGGAGCAGCCTCGCGCGACGAACAGCATCCGCCCACCCAGCGAGTCCAGCTCGTTCCACGCCTATGGGGCCTCGTAGTTGTTGATGGGCGTCTCCGGCGACGGTTCCACCATCTCGAACACCCTGAACGCCGACGTCGTCGGCGGCACGGGACCAGTGAGCCTAACCACCATAAGGAGATTCCCGCGGGACTCCACCAGGTAGCGAACAACGGCATCCCTGCCATATTTGCGCCGACCATGCGAGAAGCGGCGAACCACCATGGGCTCTCCAGATTACACTAGAAAATGTGGTATCTCCCGATAAGGACAGTAAAAAATGCCTTTTCTTCTTAGGAAATTTTATGGTACTTGAGAAAGTAGTACCAAAAATTTACATTAAATATTGTGATATCTTAATACCAAATTTTACACTCAAGGATGGTAAAAATGTTCTTTCTTCTTTGGTGGGGAAATGGAAGGCTTCGTTGTGGTGTATGACATCCTCAAGAGCATCGCTGGTGATGACCTCAGCAGCAGTCGCCTTCACCGCAGCTTGATGCCCCATGCGCCAGAATGTATGTACCCGTGGATCGTCCATCAGGCAGACGTGGCTGATGGCGGCAGCGACGCATTGTTCGTTGTCCGGCGGCGAAGAGAGGGTCGCGGCCACCACGTCCCTGCCCACTTAGGGGATATGGAGTCGCTGGCCGCTGTGGAGGCTTAGGAGCGCGTAGTCCAGGAAGTGGCCGAAGGCGAGGAAGGCCCAGCCACCGTCGTCGGCGCCGAAGTAGCACGCGACGCGTGCGCCGTCCGGGAGCGGGAGGCCGAAGCTGTGGGTGGCGCAGCCGGCGAGGGCGCACGAGAAGGAAGGCCCGTCGCCGCGCGGGACGAGGATCGACGGGAGTGGGCGAAGCGGCGGGTGCTGCTGCTCCTTGATGGCAAAACGCCAGTCATGGCAGACTTGGCCCATGCGGCGCCGGTCGACGAGGCACGGGAGGAGCTTGTGGACGAGGCGGACTTCATCGTGGCCGAGCTTGTGGTTCAGCTTCTCCATTGCAGAGGCAGAGGTGAGGTGAGGCGAGGCGATGGGATGCGATGAGATCGAATGCGACGAGGATTCCTCTGCTTGTGCGGGATTCCTCTGCTTCTGGAAGCGGGAAGAGAGAGCGGCTACTGGCTTTGTTTGGAAGAAGCCAAGCGATCAGTCTGGGCTTCATTTATTGGGCCAGTTTTCTTGGGCCCCAAGCCCCTAAGGTTTGAGTAGCTTCCTCGTGAGGCAGATTAATGGGCTCAAATATAGAATGGCTTTACTTCTTCATAGGCTTCTTGATGATCTTGGCAGGCTAGATACTTGACGAATTTTTTTGATTTTTAGATTTATTTATTAAAAGATTTGCAAAAATAGATTTTTGTTTCAAAAAATTGCAAAAATAGACTCCCGCCGCCCTTTGGGAGGGCGATTTTTAAAAATCGCCCTCCCAGAGGGCGATTTTATGACGTGGTTGACGGCCGTTGGCCCCTCCGCCGACGGCCGTCAGCCATTTTGCAGGCGGCCCCCCGGCCTCCCAAAAACCGCCCTCTCAGAGGGCGGCAAGGGGGCCGCCTGCAAAATGTGCCCAAAAACCGCCCTCTGAAAGGGCGGTTTTTGGCTCCCGGGGGGCCGCCTGCAAAGTCGCCCATTTGCAGGGTGGTTTTTTGCAGGCGGCCCCCTTGCCGCCCTATGGGAGGGCGGTTTTTAGCCCCTGGGTATAAAACCCCCCTCCCAGACTCAAAAAAGTCATAAAATTCACTCAAATTAGAAAAAAAAACAGGAGAGAGCTGAGAGGGCGAAAGCAGCGAAGCTCTGCCCGTTTGCTGATTTGCCTGCAGGTAAAATCCATTGTTCCTTTGCAATTTCTATTTGTATGTAAGAATTGATGTAGTAATGTACTAGTTACGTGTATAGTACTATATAGATCTGTAGTTTTTAGTTAATCTGTTAGATGGCTTATTTTTTGTACAGATGTTACTTGTAAAATCTGGAATACACGGTTTTAGATGTTAGGAGGATGTTGGTACCTAGTTTAACTGTATTTTTCATCAACAGATATGTCAAATAAGGTGATATTTCAGTTATTTCACGGGCAAGGGAATGTGAGATATGGTCCAGACGGTGTAGATCTGTCGGAGTTTAGTTCAACGGCTAAGGGTATTGATAGGCCAGCTGAGAGAAGTTTTGGATCAGTATACAACTGGCTGATGCGAGGGTTTCGACTGGACCCTTAGCTCAGCGGAATAACCTTGTATGTAGTAGTCAGTCGTGTAGTTGAAGGTTTTTTTTGGGAACTGATGCCAGTGGATTGCTCTGCCACTTGGAGATGGTATGTGGAGAATGCATTTCAACGTGGCTGGCCACTGGGCATACTTGTGTCCATATATGAGAAAGATAACAACGCTGGTGCAATGCCGTACAAGATGATGATGGTCCAAGTACGCGGGAGGTGATAGTGAAACAATAGAAGAAATGAAGGAGGAATGAAGGAGGGAATGAAGAAGATAGACAGGCAACAGGTGTGGCAGATGAGGGAGAACATATCGACACGATCGTCCAAGAAATGGCTAGAGAAGATTCTGAAAATGAGCATGCAGAGTATGATGACTCGTCTGATGAGGACAACGTGATGCCTGCAGAATGGAGCAACGAGGACTTCTCTGCGCTTACTATCTCCGAGCGGCATCATGTGCCGTGGGAGTACAAGCAGAATGAGGTCATTCAGGGGGCTAAGTACGCATATGTAGAAGATTTAAAGGAGGCAGTCAAACAATGGGCGGTGTCACTTCAGAGGGAGTTCTCAGTCGTGAAGTCAAACAAATCAGTGTATGAAGTGAAGTGCATGAAGGATGGGTGTCCATGGCGGGTGCACGCATTCAAGGGTATATGGAAAGATTATTGGCAAGTTTCAATCGTGACGGAGCATTCATGTTACTTGACAGGTGTTGAAAAATATCATAGAAACATGACCTCTGCATTTGTTGCAACAGAGATGTACTCTCATATTGTCAACAATCTGGGGTATGAACCAAGGTCAATTGTTAGGCATATTGAAGAGAAATTCAAATATACAATTAGCTATGATAAGGCTTGGAGGGCAAAACAGAAGGTTGTAGAGATGAGGTTTGGCACATTTGAAGCATCTTATGATAATTTGCCTCGTCTCTTAGGCTGTATTCTTCAGAGGAATCCGGAGACGTGCTATGACCTGAAAGCCTTTCCATCAATTAACCATGGTAATAAAAGTGTGTTGCAACGTGTATTCTTTGCACTAGGTGCTTGCATTCAGGCATTTATCCATTGTCGTCCTATCCTCTGCATCGATGGGACATTTCTGACTGGAAAATATAGAGGACAGCTATTAACAGCAATTGGAGTTGATGGAAACAACCAAGTTCTACCGGTGGCTTTCGCTTTTGTTGAGAGTGAGAACACTGATAGCTGGTATTGGTTCCTAGAAAGGGTTAAGACAGCAGTTGTACGGATGAGACCAGATGTATGCCTCATACATGACCGTAACTCCGGCTTGCTGCGTGCAATTGAGGAACTGAGAGATGGAAGTCTTGAGAAGGGATACCCACCAAGGTGGTCTGATGTTCAAAGCAGATGGTGCATGCGTCATATAGGTGCTAATTTCTATAGACAGTTTAGAAATAAGCACCTTATGGATCTTTTCAAGAGGCTTTGCGCCCATAATCAAGAGAAGAAGTTCAATGAGCTTTGGAGGAGGTTGGATGAGCTGACCTCTAAACAAACAGATGAGCAGTCCAGGAGGGCTACCATTGGAGGGGATGAGGCTCCACAAGCTCTTGAACCTCTATCAAGTGATGGACATCGTATGAGAAGAAGGCATGCATCCTCAGTTAGAAAATTTTCAGAGTGGATTGAGAATAAGCTAAAGGAGAAATGGGCATTGTTGTATGACAAGGATGGTTCTCGATTTGGCATAATGACCACAAATTTGGCAGAGGTCTATAACTGGGTGATGCGTGGTGTTCGAGGGCTCCCACTTGTTGGAATAGTTAAATTTATCTTGCATGGCACATGCAAATACTTTAGAGATCGGTTCAGAGCAGCTGGCCCCTCAATGACGGATAATAATCTTTTCTTTGGAACGCTGCTCACTAAGTACCTGCAAGATAAAAGTAATAAGGCCCGAAGACATCGTGCTCTACCTCAAGGCACACAAGAACACAGATTTGAAATATTATGTGTCGACAAGGGCATGCGCGGAATCTACCGCAAAAGAGTTGTGCAGGAGTGTGTGCTCAAAGAAGACGGGACCTGCAAGTGCTCGTGCCGAAAACCTACTCTGCTCCACAAGCCATGTTCCCATGTGATTGCCGCGAGCGGTGAGTGTGGAATCGAAGCACGTTATTTTGTCTCACCTTATTTCAGAAAAGAAGCAATCTATAATACCTGGAGTGGAGAGATATATGGTTTCGGTATAGCGGGGACATTTACTACGGAGAATCCTCAAGCTATCTACATTCCTGACCCAACAAAATTGAGGACTAAAAAAGGTCGCCGCAAGACAAGACGCATCCGTAATGACATGGATGAGTCAGAAGCCGGTGGAAGACTTAAACGTTGCTCAAAGTGTGACCAAACAGGTCATACCTATAAGAAATGTCCAAAGGATGCAGCCGGTCCAAGTGCGGCAGAAGCTGAACCGTCGGGTTCAGCCGCTGATGGTAGTCGTCCTACAGGTGAAGGCACAACTTCAAGACGACCCCGTCTTAGACGTTCTCGAACAATTGGTGGTGCTGGGGTGTAGTGTAAGTTTATACTTGATCTTTGTTGTAGAATGACATGTATCGTACTGTTGTTTTTTATTGTCATGTAACAATGCTATAAACATTAAAACTAATTTACGCTAACTCTCTATTTGTATGCAGGTATGGCGTACCCTACACCAGAGCTGCTCGACCGGGGTTTCGACCAGTCCCACCGGTCTTACCTGTCAGCCGTCGAGGGTGCCCAGCTAGGCACCTTCCGTCCACGGCCTTCACGTCAGCTCCTGCGGATAGACCCCCGGTTCCGTCAGAGGTAAGAGCTATACGAATATTCATTCACATCATTTGTGCATATCTATGGTTTCCCCGATATTGAATACAGTTCTATATTTGGCAGGTTGTGTGAGGCTGGACTTCTTCCGCTGTGCAGGCTAGTTGAGCCCGCACCGGACGAGAGAGACCCCGCCAGGCGATGGGAAGCTGACCGGTCACTTCTGGCAGCGCTGGTGGATCGCTGGAGACCGGAGACCCACACGTTCCACCTACCGTGTGGCGAGATGACTCCCACACTGCAGGACGTGGCCTACCTGCTGGGACTTCCCCTCACAGGGGACGCGGTCGGTCCGGTTGACGGGGGGCACGGTTGGGCGCAGGACATATCTGCTCGGTTCGAGGCCGTGCAGCGTCTACCTGGGCTTGGTATGCCGAGGTCGCTACCGCCTTACACCACGGCTGGCCCCTCGCAGGCGTGGGTGCTACAGTACACCGTAAGTCACGGATTCATTTGCTTCACAATCATCCGACCTATAAAGGAGCAGTGATGCTGACTATGATCTTCCTTTACAGCCTGACAAGCTAGACGACGACGCCGACGAATACTCGGTGCAGCGGAGCATGGAGGCCTACCTGTTGTGGCTGTTCGGGTGGGTGATGTTCACCAACAGTCACGGGCACGCGGTGGACAAGGGACTGATCCACTACGCTCGTGTGATCGCCGACAGCGAGGACGGCTACGTACCGCAGTGGAGCTGGGGATCTGCTGTGCTAGCGGCGACATACCGTGCTCTTTGTGACGCGTGCACGAAGACCGATCCAGGTGCGATTCTCGCCGGTTGCCCTCTCCTTCTGCAGCTATGGGCAGCAGAGCGTTTCGCGATAGGCCGTCCTTTCATTCAGCTCTCTGCCTACGAGGGCGGCCCTGGAGGCTTGTACGGGCAGTGGCCCGAGGACCGCCCGACTATGGGGACGGTATGGTGTCGCCGTGAGGTACGTAATGTGAAATTCTATGTTTACCACTTATGCACAAATAATGACGTGTAATCTTTTCTTATTTTGCAGCATCGTTACGCCCACAACCAGGTTAGGAGGGCCTACTCCGAGTTCGTTATGGAGTTGGACCGCCTGCTGCCCAGCGACGTCGTCTGGGAGCCCTATAGTCCACAGGCCATCGCAGCCCGTGCACCGCTCGGACTCTGTTCTCTTTGCACGCGCGACCAGGCGTATTGGTTGACGAAAGTGCTGTTGGTGTTCGACATCTTCGTCGAGCCCCACTGTCCACAGCGCGTGATGCGACAGTTCGGCCTACGTCAGGTCTTCCCTATGCCCATAGAGGTCGTTGTGCCGCGCGATGTGCACCGGTAAGTACAACTGCGATCTTTGTTTAGTACTACCACTCTTTAATGTACTCTAATGCACTCTCTGCAAATAGGTATAATCGTAGGGGACAGGCAGCCGGCGCTCAGTGGTATCCCCGACTACAGCCGTATGTGGAGGATTGGTTGTTGGCGACGGAGGATGTCGTCGACGAGTTCCGTGCACACACTGAGGAGCATTACCTAGCATACCTCAGGTGGTACCAACCTCGGACCCGCATACGCGTAACGTTCACCCCAGGTGATCCACAGCCACACGTCGCTGCTACGACGGACACGTATCCTACACACCGTGACCAGGACTACTTTCGCGCGGTAAGTCACTTTATCTTTGCACTTTGTCATTCCCTTTCTAGGTAGCCACGGTTCTAACACATAATCAAGTCACATTTGTAATAGGCCGACGCAGCGCGACAGATTCAGGGTGATGTCAACGCGGCGTTCGGACGGTTGGACACTGGGATCGTGCTGACTGCGGACGAGCAGAGGACGACCTTCGGGAGGATTCGTCAGGCGTTGCACACAGTGCTTCATGCGCTCACTTGTCGCGCGGCTGACGCGGTACCTCCCGTCTATATACACCAGCAGCAGCAGCCACGGCCAGCAGGAACAGGACGAGGAGCAGGAGTGCGCCCACAGGGTTCCAGTCAGCCATCTGGCCCCTCCAGAGGTAAATTCTACTAACCTTCCGTTCATAATATGTTTCCTTGTATGACATGCACCGTTGTACATCAATATGCTTCCCTGCAGCCTTCGCTACACCGTACCTACATCCCTCTGGAGCTAGCACGTCGACGCATGGAGTGTACCACACACGACCACACGTGCAGCTGGGCATGACAAGTGCCCCCGGTGCCACCACAGGAGGTCCTTCAGGTTATATCAAAGTTTACTTTTCTCTTGCAAAATTTCGATTTGCAATAATCAATAATTTGGTGTACATTGTTCCACTCTACAGCGCCATCGATGTTTGCTGGCGCTGGCTCCTCCACGCAGGGCGCACGCGGCAGCGGTTGGGCACCGAGTCCTTTCGAGGGGGACGATTTAGAGGACGAGGACGAGGGCGAGGAGATCCATGAGATACTAGCTGCCTCGCAGCTCGAAGGAGCTCCGCCACCACAGACACAGGACCCACCAGTTGCCACACCCGTGCAGACGACCCGCGCTGGCCGTGCTGTACCACCAGACCGGTTGATGTACTCTCAGGGACAGGTGCGAGCGCAGGGTAGGAAGTCGAAGAGGCCTAGAGGTTACGGTCCGGGCCCGTAGTACTTTGTGTCTGTAATAGTTTGTCTGTTGTATATAATGTTTTATTAATTCTACGTTTCCTGATGAAACCACTTTACTTCGTTTACGCTCATCGATCAAACGACGTATTCCTCACGATCTACGTTTCTGACGAATCTGATCAAAAATATGAATTTTCGAGTGTCAACTTCACGACGAAAGTACATTCCGAGCGGTGACAACTAAACACACATTAACTATCATACAAACCTATTGATATCCAACTAGCGATGCAACTACTGTGTGAGGATGGCACGGCCAGGGAGCGGCGACAGTATGCGCCTACGAAATAGTGACGGCAGCCGGTAGTCACATAAAAATTGATTTCGAAAATTAATTTTTTTAAATCAATTTTTTTCTTTTTTTTCGGAATATTGGTCCGGACTGTCCGGATAAGGTCCGGACGGTCCGGACTATATTAACGCTAAATACCGCCCTCTAGTTGGGCGGCAAGCCAAAAACCGCCCTCCCAGAGGGCGGCAAGGGGGCCGCTTGTAAAATGGCCGGCCCCGGGCGCATTTTGCAGGCGGCCCCCGCCTGCAAAATGGCTGACGGCCGTCGGCGGGGGGGGCCAACGGCCGTCAGCCACGTCATAAAATCACCCTCTGGGAGGGCGATTTTTAAAAATCGCCCTCCCAGAGGGCGGCGGGAGTCTATTTTTGTAATTTTTTGAAACAAAAATCTATTTTTGCAAATCTTTTAATAAATAAATCTAAAAATCAAAAAAATTCGATACTTGACATTACTTATAGGCTAGGCCAATTCTTCTCTTCCAATTGTTTTGTAGTTTTGAATAGTATTTATTATTAGATACTCTCTCGGTTTTTAATAAATAACGTTATTGGTTTTTTACACGATATTTGATCACTCATCTTATTCAAAAAATTTAAGTAAATATAATTTATTTTATTGTGACTTGGTTTATTATTAAAGAAACTTTAGACATGATTTATATTTTTGCATATTTATACTAATTTTTTGAATAAGACGATTGATTAAACGTTACGATAAAAGTTAATGATGTCATTTATTAAAAACTGGAGGTAGTATTTGGATTGAGGCCAATTCTTGCAGATTCAATAAAGTTGAAACAACACAATCCTATCAAAATTTTGGTGGTGATAAAACTTGCCTAAGATTTGACAGCAATCTAAACATGTCCTTAGCTTTGGCCTTATAAGGATCAGTATGATGTATTGATTTGTGCAATTTTTCCTTCTCTATGTCTCTTGGAAAAAAAGAGGAACGCCAGAAAGTTCCAAGGCTACTCTGAATTAACCTCGTCAGGAAGTTCCAAAGATAATTTCAAATCAAAATTTCAAAACTGAAACAGGGAGTTCGTTTGCGAGTTGCGACGCAAGCTTGCCATGCCTATTGTTTTTAGGTCGTGTTGGTGACTTGGTGCATGTCTGTATATTTTCGGCAAAAGCACGGCTTCGCGTTTCCAGCAAGTAATTAAGCTTCCGAGCGTCTAATGAAGTGTTTTGATCTTACCATCAGACAGATGCCACAAGTTCAGAAAAGTGAATGGTCAATGCAGAGAAACGCATCCTTCTCTGTGCTTATCAATACCTCCTCCTCCCCTTCTCTGTAAAGGCAGTGTTGAGCATGTATATCTGTGTGTGTGTGCCTGTGTTACTAAGGGTGCGCTCGGTGGAAGAAGAATTGCGATAAATATTTTCTTATGTTCCACACTCCTTACACTACTTGAAAAGATTACTCCGCCATATATTTCACGGGTCATGCTAAAATGTGGTTATAATCTGTAGAAAATAAGATAGAGAGTATGAATTAGGATGAGTTCTGTGACTTTTTGTGTCTTAGGTTTGGTAAAAGATACAGTATCAGGCATTGATCCAGCGCTTAACTTATGTGAAGCAGACTGAATCAGTTCAGGACTATATTGAGAATTTCAAACCCTAATGCACCAAATGCTAGGAAGCTCTGGATGGATGAAGGGAGAATAGGGGTATTAAGAAGAGGGATTTTTCAAGGATCTAAATGATAGAAATAATGTGTTTGTAGACAATAATTATTTTATCAATTTCAAAGCCTAATGCTACCCGCACGATGTGTGTGTGCTGGATGGCTGCATGCATGCAGATGAAGCAGCCTGTGCTGATTTCCTGGTGAAATATCTCCTTGCGTCAATCATCTGGAGACCTGGTTTCAGGAGACGTGAGAACGTGCGCTTGTGGCCGTTGTGGCAGTGGCGTTTCTCGCGGCGGAGCAATGGACGAGAGGGTCGACTTCTGTTCTGTGTAGAGCTCTATAAAAGAATCAAGGAGACGTCCTTGAAAGATACAGGAAAACAGTCATCTTCTCTCTATATTCTCTTCTGCCATTGTGTTGCGTCGCCGTCCAATCCAAGCCGGCCGAGGTGCTCGTCGTGCAACGAGCATCCCGGCGAGCGGTGTCTCCGAACCTTCGCCGCATACGCACATGCACGGGGGCGGTGTAAAGGGTTTTGGGCAGCGTATATAATACGCGGCCGCTCAACGTCATCAACTACTCGATCATCTTCCTCGACTCGCAGGTGTTGATCGAGTCTACAGCACTGCTTCGTTTTGCTGCACTGCATCGCCGTGTTGGTCTCCATTGACATATTCAGTGAGTGAATACTTGTGTTAAACACTTTCAATTAATCTCACTGAATCTAGACACCGGAGTATTTTTTGCCTAGTCTAGATTTACTTTGTACCTTTTTGTTTGCGTGGTACTGTTAATCTAGATTAAAATATTGCGGAGATGACCTGCTTGGTTTGGTTATTTACGTGTTGTTTGATAACCAGCATGTTAGGCAATATGAGTTATTCTAGTAATGATTTATGCTGTTTTGCTTTGTCGATTCTATTAGCTAGTTTTGCAGTAGAATCAATTCTCTTTTTCTCACTAATCATTTGCAATGCCATGATGCAATTAGCTCTTGCTTTTCTTATATGGATGCGAATGATTATTCTTGGAATTAAATTGGTGGCTAAGTATGCTTTAATTTTAACAAACCCCAATCCCTTTTAGGGGCCAAATACCTGTCACACCCTGATTTGGCACCGCTGTACAACGGCACCAGTTAGGGCGTGCCACAGGAAAACAGCGTGAACTGCCTTCCCACGGAACCGCAATATAGATACCAGTCCCAGGACGCAGCGCTGGTATCCACGGCAACTTGAAATGCATCATTGCAGTACCTTAAATAAATAAATAAATAATAGACATATATCTTAACTTACGTTGTAACTTCAGGGCAACCCGAAGATAGCAACGAACAACACAGAGGCAGCGGCAGCAACGGAACAGCGGACTAAGTCCTAACACACAGGCAACGGCTGGGAACCAGGATGAAACCCTAATCTTCACTTCATAGCAACACCAGCATCTAGCTCCCGGCGGCGAATTATATATATATAGAGCAAGGGTGAGTACTTACGTACTCAACAAGCCAGGGGAATTTAGATGTTTGTTGCAAGCTTCAAAGAGAGACTGGTTATTTTGCAATCAGTTTGATTTAAATCTTTTTAAATCTACTAGTGTGTGCTTCTCAACAATCAGGGCGAGGTGAGTCTCGCCCGATCGGAGTGAGTTGTATCAATCTTTGAATCAGCGCAACTCTCAAAAGTTGGCCTCCAGGATCCAGCGCCATCAGCTGATCCAACTTCATTGGGCCCACAGCCCTGCCGTTCATGTCACTTCTCAACATTTTCCGAAATCGGATTCCCAATCGATAAACACCATTTCACAAGCAGTTGTCAAACAAAACTATGCTAAGGAATCACCTCACATCCGCCCATGACCATGGGTACGACTGTTCAAACAGCTTAGACCTCTGCAAAGGGGGTACATTTTACCCACACGATGCGACTCACTCTAGTCACCAGATCACACGCATTGGATACGATGTGGTGACATAGAGGTTTTCGCGACAAGGCATTTCTCAAACCCTCCCAGGTTACCCCATGCCAACTGGAAGGGTCCTCAGACCATGCTGTGCCAGGAACCCAGGAGGTACCCTCGACGCCCTCCCGCACGATCCACAGTCCAATGGCACGCAAAGCGTCCCTGAGAGACTCGTTACTCAGCCAGGAGTTATCCTATATCACCCATGTGGTTGTACTGTCATATGTTCGGATGAAATTCCAGAGGAATCGGTCCTTACTGCAGTGCAGAGACTTGTCCCGTGGCACGATCCCCGTACCGCGGTTTTCACAAACCATTTTATTTTCAAGGCACCGACCCAGGTGTTGGGTTTTCCAAAGTTTCGTAAACCCAAGTTTTACCCATCGTAGATATTTTTAAATTCGATAGGCGATCACCGATACCATGCCCATCGACACGGATACCGAGATCTATCAAGGAAGGTGAAAAGGGAGTGTAAGGGAATCACAATCAGTCAAGGAAGGCATGCAACAAATGGGTTGGCGGCCCGTCGGTCGTCTTGCGACCATGGCCGAGAAATCATAACAGTGTAACCTAATTTATGCGATTTGGTAAATAAAATACTTAGTTCCGAAATTATGGGTTCGAGATGTTCAAAGGTGACTTGCCTTGCTCTAGGTCTTCACTGGTCTTCGAGAAATCGTTGCGAAATCCGCTCCGAAACAAAATTTCCGGCGAGCGTTACTATGCGCAAACACACAAAAATCTATACAAAGACCAATAAAAAGATCCTATTTAGTGCTAATAATAGTGACATTAAATAGATCTTAATTTTAGAAAATTTCTGGAATTGGAACAGAATCAATCGGAGTCACAGATCGAAAGATATGAATTTCCAAAGATTAATATGAATTTTGGATCAATGGAAAAATGATTTATTTAATTTCTGGGAAGAATATTCCTGGAAAAGGTCCGAGGAATAGATCTCATTTTTAGAAAAATACTGGAACTGGAACGGAGTCAATCGGATGGACGGATCGGAAGATATTGATTTTAGAAGATTAAATGAATTTTGGGAATAGATGGAAATGATTTATTTGGTTTTTGGAGGGGAAATTCTCTGGAATATCACTGTGCCGCCAATGACAATGGGGCCCCTTTGACAGGCCTGGCCCACAGGATGGGGAATAGAGAGGGCTGGCTGGCTGTGGGCCGGGGTCAATGTGGAGGCCCACATGGCAGTGGCACAAGGGGAGGCACGGCTCACTGACGGCTAGGGCCCATTGGTTAGTGGGGCCCAGCTGGCAGCTGCACAGGGAGAGGGGCCACTGCGGCTGGGGCCCGACGGTAAGCAGCGTGGCTCGGCTCAGCTCACAAATGCATGACAAGAACACGACGATGAACAGGGCGGCAATCCGGCGGATTGGGGGGGGGGGGTAAACAAGCGACGGCGGCCGGCGAAGGGGATGCCGAGACGGTAGAGAGAGGAAGGGGAAGAAAAGGGAGAGACGACAATGGCGGCCATGGCGACGGCCGGAGGGAAGAAGGCCGGCGGAAGGGAGGAATGGGGCAGCCTTAGCGGTGTGGAGGAACGGAGAAGAAAGCTGACGATTCTAAGTTCTACCGGTGACGCGCGGCTGTGCGCAGCGGCGGCAAAGAGGAAACGGAGGATATGCATTGCTCGGTATTGCATGTGGTCGGCAAGGGCTCACCGAGGTGAAATCCGAGTGGCGGCGGCAGAAACTCGGTGGCGAGAGAGGCCGTGAGGCGGCGGCGACAGGGTGAGAAATGGCTGGGACCGAGGGGAGAGCGGTGTCCACGGTGACCGGGCTTTGGGACGACATGCGGCTGACGGCGGCGGTTCGAAAGAGGGCGGGTTGGCCAGGCTCGGTGTCCGTGGAAGGCGGTATTCTCCGCGGCCACGGAGAGCGATGCCGGAGGTGGCTGAGCGACGGCAACCATTGAGCTCCGAGAAATAGGGCGACCGGCGGCGGTGTTGGAGACCGAAGCGAGAGGAGCAAAGGAGGCCTCGGAGGGAGCTTTTATAGACGAGGAGCAGTGAGGGAAACCGCTAGGTCGGCCCGGGGTAGGCTCGGGATTTCCCCTCCGACCAATCATGGAGGGGAGAGGGAGGAAGGGCGCCGAGGCAAAATTCTCGCGGGCAGTTGGAAATTCGAATTGGCGGTCGAGATGCAAGGGGTGGTGATGGCGGGCTATCGGACGGTGGCTTTTGAAAACTTTGCGCGGCCGAGCGGTGGGGAGACACTGCCCGTCCCGGAGAGGAAAAGAAAAAGGGGGCACCGGAAAGCGGGTGTCGGAGTTACCCGTTCGAGCGAGCAGGTTTGGAACGATGCGGGGACAGGGCGGCCCTGGGGCAGTGGGGGCAATGGCGGCGTCCTCCTGGTCGGCGACCGGGCGAGGCGCGAGGGCATCCGAGGCACGGCGCGAGGTGGTCGTCCTCCGATTGGCGTCTAGCGGCGCGGCGTGGGAGAGACGAAAAGGAAAATGGGAGGCGGGAAACGGGGCGGCGAGCCTGTGTAACGCCTCCTGCCCTAGCACCACCTGGAGTGATACCAAAGAGAAAGCGCCGCAGGAGATTGGCGTGAACCAACTCCCACGGAACCACGATGCCGGTACCAGTCCCAGGAAACCTTGCTGGTACCCGCGGTTAACGGATATGTACCATAGCAAATAGCGGAACGACAGCGTAGCGAGAACCCAATCCACAAGCAATGACTTGGGACTAGGAAAGAAACCCTAATCTTCACTTCAACTTCACTCTTCCTGAATGAGGGGAGAAAAGAAATGGATTGCGTACTTATGTACTCAGTAAGTCACGGGAAACGTGAGTTATGCAGGCTATCAAAGATAGGCTGGGGTTTATTTCGCAAACTTTCTCATTTGAAAACATTTTTGAAAACCTAAGTGTGAGTTGTTTCAGTGTGACTGGAAGGAAGCTCTCGCTTTGATCCTGTCCGCGAATTGCTTTTCAACAACTTGAGCGGACGAAACAGATTTTAATTGCTTTCAGGTATTCTTATACCGCTTGTCGGACCACGACAGCGGTTCAGTGGATCTGCTCTCTTGCAGCTTTCCACTGTGTCAACATCTATTACTTTATTTTCACTTTCGCCCACTCAGGACGTAATCTCATCTTTCCTCTATCATTTTTCTTTCACTTTTGGGTCCTATCCAGGACGTCATCTCATCTCATAACTTATCTCAGTGGCTCCTCGAGCCATTCATAAACTCATCTCAAACTGCTTCCATTCGGGAAGCCTAATCTATGATGCCATACGACATCCCGAGTCACACAACCCCGTTTTAGACCACTCAGGTCATCCATCAGCCACAGAGGCCGATTCTGGTAACGATTCCCATACCACAAATCACTTTTGTAAAATCTTGGCAAACAAATCTACGCTAGAGGAATCACCTCACATTGCCCATAACCGTGGGCGCGGCTGTTCGAACAGTTCATAGAGACCTTTGCAAAGGGTGCACGCTTTATCCATACTACACGAGCTTACTCCCACACTGGCCAAGTGGGGAGGTTCACGACAAGGCCTTTCCAAAGCCTTCCTAGGCTATCATGCTGCCCTATAAATGGGTGCTCACTCTTAACCAAGTACCAGGAACTCATTTCCTGTACTCAGGAACGGGGGTATATTACTCTCTTGGCACCCAGCCAGTCCCACATTTATTAGCAACCGAAAACCATCCTGGGAACACTAATTACTCAGCCAGGGGTGTCCCATTCCATCTGTGTGGTCGCACTATGAGATGCTCGGATGGAATTCCCCAAGGAATCGGTCCTTATATGCGAATACGAAATGCCACCACACAGGCGATCACATTGCACCGTGGAATTTTCGCAAATAAATTTTGTTTTGCAAATTTGCCAACATCGCATGTCGGGTTTTTAAATCTTTGGAAAGCCTATTTTCCCAGATCGACAAACAATAGTGCTGGGGGTGGAATCATCAGAATCCATGCTCAGAGAGCACGGTTATCGAGGTACCACGAGGTAGAGCGACAAGGAATAGGATATCAGAGACCTACAGGGTTTATGCAACTACCAGGCAGGTCCGTCGGTTCGACACGTAAATCGAGGCCAATCAATTTAACGTGCACACTAGCCATGCAATTTTGCAAACAAAACATTTTAAATTTAGGAGCAATATGGTCAAGGAGTGACTTGCCTCAGTCTTCGTCTTCAAACTTCGCAAAAATACGACGTCCGACGAATTTCCGACATGTCGACTACGCGCGAAATGAGAGAAAAACAAACAAAACCCTAGAAATAATATACTATTATTAATAACTAATAGTGCCATAAGGTAGATCTCATTTTTAGAAAAATTTAGAGACTTGAACGGGCTCAATCGGGGTTACGGTTGAAAAGATATGAATTTTGGAAGTTTTGAGAATTTTCTGGAATAAGAAAAAGGATTACTGATTTATTGGAAAAAGAGTTATTTTAGGAATAGGGCTGACAGGTGGGGCCCTTGGTCAGTGGCTATGAGAGAGAGAAACTGAGGGGACCACATGTCAATGTCTCAGAGAGAGAGGGGTTGACAGGGTGGCCCCACATGGCATTGGCTAGAGGAGAGATGAGAGAGTGACAGGGAGGGTCCACAGGGAAGAGAGATGAGAGAGAGTGGTTTACTGTGCTTTGTGGGGCCCACTTGTAAGTCTCTCTTTACTTATAATGAGGATTATTTAGTATTTTCAAGGGGGCCAGGCCCAGTGGTCAGTGTGATAGGAGGGAGTACTACTATCACTATGCACTAGGGCCCTCAGGTCGGCGACTGGGGGATCAGTGGGGCGAGGCCCACAAGTCAGAGACCGAGAGAGGGAGGAGTGCTGGACGGGGTACAGGAATTGCCGGCAGGGAGATCGACGGCGTACGGTGGCCGGAGAGGGCGCCGGCGAACGGTGGCAAGGGAGGAAGAGCGGCCATCAGGAGTGGAACGAGGAGGCGACAGTGAAGATGGTAAACGGCTCGGATTTGCCTGAGGGGTGGTCGACAGCGGCGAGCGGCGGCATCCAGTGAGCGGTGGCAATGTGTTGTTGTCGCCAGTGACCAAAAGAACGGCAGAGGGAGTCGGGATGGCTTGGTTTGGATGCAGAGAGTCGAGAGGAAGAGAAAAGAGGGGACGTTTGGGGCATTACCGTGGCGAGGTCGAAGATTTGATGACGGCAACAATGGCAGAACGGCGGCGGCCGATTTGGGGCTTTTCCCCACGACGGCGCCCAGGTGAAATTGGAGGCACGGTCGGGCTTGTGAGGGAACGAGGAACCTAATGGTGGTAGCGGCTTGGATGATTAGGCTCGGGAGTGACGGGATTGGAGCGGGTCAGATTGGCATCAATGGTGGCGGAGAGAGAAAGCTCGAGCTTGAGGGAAAATGGCATGGCGGGGGCTGGATTTATAGGCGCGGGTGGCGCTAGGAGACAAAGAAGAGAGGCGGTGGAAGCTTGGATATTTCTCGCGCAGCTAGCTTGACGGGACGCGACGATGCCGAGCTGCTGCGGCCGGCGTCACCATGCCTTGTGCTGCCGCGAGAGAGAGAGGGGAGAGGGACAGAGGGGACGGGGTGAGAGGGGACCGCGAAGCGATGGGACGGGGTGAGCTAGCGTGCCTGTCGACCTCCGGGGCTCGGCGCCGAGGGGAACGGCTAGGGCGGTGACTCTGGGCTCGAGGTGATGATGGTGGGGCTTGCCTCGTGCCGTGCAACGAGCGGCGGGGTTGATAACGATGTCTATGCATTTTTAAGGGGCCGACCGGGCGGTATGGCGTGACTCAGAGGGAGAACAGAGAGAGATTCGAGAGAAATCTAGAGAGGAGAGAGAAAGAGAGCAGCGTCGGGAGGTAGACGACGACGACGTGTCGCCGGGGCTGACATGCGGGGTCGGGCGGCAGAATAGATTGCGTTCGTCCGTGTGTACTCATCGGGCGGCCGAGGAGACGGGCGGCGTCGGGATGGCTGACGTGCGGGCCCCATGGGATTTATCCACGCGCGTGCGCCCGCGCGGGCCGAGTGGGCCGCGCAGAGAGAAACAGTACCAGGCCGAGAAAGGGAGGGGGTCGGCCCAGCTTGCACAGTGCTCTTTTTTCTTTTTCCAGGAATTGTTTAAATGGGTTTTGGATGGATTTGAAATTAGAAATTGGATTTAGAGGGGGTTTCAATTTTTGCAGAGATTTTGGGGGTTTTTGCAGGAGTTCTAAGGCTGGGTTCTTGAAAGGATACTCTCTTTTGGAATTTGATGCTTGGAATTTTAATTCAAGGAAAAATTCAAAAGGGACTCATATATATATATATATATATATATATATATATATATATATATATATATATTATAAGAGGGATCCCAGAGAGGGTTTTGAAGGGGTATTTAACTTGAATTTAATTTTTGGAACTTGAGGCAAATTTGGGAAGAGAGCCCTCGATGGGATTTAGGATTTTCGAGAGGAACACAATTAGAGGATTTAAATAGAGGGCTTCAAAGGTGATTTCCGAAGGGTTTTTATTAGAGGGTTTCGAATTGCAAAATTCGAACCCGGGTACAGAGAATTTTGGGAGGAGCAAAAATAAGAGTATTTTAATGGAGTGCTTCGAACTGCAAAGTTCGAGGCCGAGTATTTGATAGAGAACTTTTGAGAGGTATTCGGTGTTGAATTTTCCAAGGAATTTTGAGAGAGCGTCGAATTGCAAAATTCGAGTCTCAGGGTTTGGAGGGAATTTGGGATCGAGGTTTTTAAGGTTTCAAGGAAGGCTTTGATCTGAGATCTACGGCACTAGTCCTTAAGCACACACAAAATGCCAAAAATTTTTAAAATTATGGTTTTTGACAAAATAGTTTTTAACGGCCCAGAAACCGGGGCGTTACATGCTGTCCGCTCTGTGGCGCGTAGCGGCAACCAACGTGGGGCCGAGGGGATGTCGGTAGACCGGGAGGCATTTCTTCGAACGGAAGGCGGGCGAGGCCGAGAAGAGGTGGACGGCGTTCCGAGGAGGAAGATGAACAGCGGTTTGGGATCAACGGCTATGTGCGGGCCACGCGGCGGCAATCTGCGGGTAGCGTGTCTCACAGCGGGCGGGCGAGAGAGAGAGAGATCGGGGGGCTGCGCTGCGGCTTGGGAGACATGCGGCGCGATCACGGTGGGGAGCGCGAGTTGGCGAGCCAGCTGTAGCGCCCCCTTCCCGGTACCCCCGTACAGTGATATCGGAGAGGAAGCACCCCGTAGGAAATTGGCATGAACCAACTCCCACGGAACCGCGATGCCGGTACCAGTCCCAGGAAACCAAGCTGTTACCCGCGGTCAACCGAGATGTACCACAGCAAATAACTAAATACATAAATACATATATATATATATATATACCTTTATAAGTTGCGGCCTTGGGCAAGCCTTGAGTAGCAACCAGCAAACAGAACAACAGCAGCGGAACGACAGCGTAGCGAGAACCCATCCACAAGCAATGGATTGGGATAGGAAGGAAACCCTAATCTTCACTTCAACTTCACTCTTCCTGAAGGAGGGAGAAAAGAAATGGATTGGGTACTTACGTACTCAGCAAGTCACAGAAAATGTGAATCATGCAGGCTATCAAAGAGAGGCTAGGGTTTATTTCGCAATCCTTTTTCCTTCAAAAACATTTTTGAAAACCTAAGTGTGGGTTGTTTCAGTGACTGGAAGGAGGCTCTCGCCTCGATCCTGTCCGCGAATTGCTTTTCAACAACTCAAGCGAACGAACCAAATTTTAATTGATCTTAGATATTCTTATACCGCCTGTCAACTTGTGACAGCGGTTCAGTGGATCTACCCTCAAACAGCTTTCCACTGTATCAACATCTGTTACTTTATTTTCAATTTCGTCCACTCCAGGACGTAATCTCATCTTTCACTTTAGTCCTATTCGGGACATCACTTTATCTCATCTCATCTCAGCGGCTCCTTGAGCCATTCATAACTCATCTTATAACACATCTCGATGGCTCTCCAAGCCATCCTTAAACTCAACTCAAACTTATACCGCTCCCACTCAGGAAGCCCTAACTATGATGCCAATCGACATCCCGGGTCACACAGCCCCGTTTCAAACCACTCAGGTCATCCATCAGCCACAAAGGCCGATTCTGTTAACGATTCTCATACCACAAATCACTTTCGCAAACGCTTGCAAACAAATCTACGCTAGAGGAATCACCTCACATTGCCCGTAACCGTGGGCACGGTTGTTCGAACAAATCATAGACCTTTGCAAAGGGCGTACGCTTTACCCACACGACGCGAGCTTACTCCCACGCTGACCAAGCGGGGAGGTTCGCGACAAGGCCTTTCCAAAGCCTTCCCAGGATAGCACGTTGCCCTATAAATGGGTGCTCACTCTTAACCAAGTAACAGGAACTCACTTTCTGTACTCAGGGACGGGGGTATATCGCCCTCTTGGCACCCAGCCAATCCCACATTTATTAGCAACCGAAAACCATCCTGGGAACACTAGTTACTCAGCCAGGGGTGTCCCATACCACCCATGTGGTCGCACTTGTGAGATGCTCGGATGAAATTCCCCAAGGAATCGGTCCTTATATGCGAATACGAAGTGCCACCACACAGGTGATCACTTTGCACTGCGGAAATTTTCGCAAATGGATTTTGTTTCGCAAATTTCGCCAACATCGCATGTTGGGTTTTTAAATCTTTGGAAACCCTATTTTCCCATTCGACAAACAATTGTGTTGTGAGTGGAACCATCGGAATCCATACTCACAGAGCACGGTCACCGAGGTACCACGAGGTGGAGCGACAAGGAATAGGGTAACAAAGACCTACGTGGTTTATGCAACTACCAGGCAGGTCCGTTGGTTCGACACATAAACCGAGGCCGATCAATTTAACGTGCACACTAATAATGCAATTTTGTAAATAAAACATTTTAAATTTAGGAGCAATATGGTCAAGGAGTGACTTGCCTCAGACGTCGTCTTCAATCTTCGCGAAAATCCAATGTCCGACAAATTTCCGACTTGGCGACTATGCGCGAAACGAGAGAAAAACACACAAAACCCTAGAAATAAAATACTATTATTAATAACTAATAGTGCCATGAGGTAGATCTCATTTTTAGAAAAATTTAGAGACTTGAACGGACTAAATCGGAGTTATGGTTGAAAAGATATGAATTTTGGAAGTTTTGGGGATTTTTCTGGAAAAGAAATGAATTGCTCGAATTATTGGGAAAGGAATTAATTTGATTATTTGAAAAGGGAATATTTCTCTGGAATATTCCTTGACAGGTGGGGCCCTAGTGTAAGTGGCAGAGGAGAGAGAAAGGGAGCAGGGCCCACATGGCATAGGGTGAGAGAGAATAGGAGTAGGCCCACATGTCAATGACACAGAAGGGAGATGGCAATTGGGACCCACATGGCAGGGAGGAAGGGGCCACATATCAGTCCTTGGGGCCCACTGTCAGAGGGGTAAGAGAGGGGTTAAGTGGAGGCCCACATGTCATATGTAACTGGGCGGGCCCACAGGGCAGTGACCAAGCTGGAGGGGGCTCAGAGGGAGGAGGCCGGCGAGGAGGATCGACAGTGGACGGCGGCCGGGAAGGAAACGGCGGCCGAGGGCTCGCCGGTGGAAGGGAGCCACGGGAATGGGACGAGGGAACGATGGCAAGGAAGATAGACGGTTCGGATGGGGCTATTAGAGGTCAACGGTGGCCGGTGACGAGCAACAGGGACGGCACCCATGGGGGACGACACGCGCGGCGGCGTGAGGCAGGCACCGGCGGCGTTGGGCAGAGCGGCCAGGAGGGGTTCGGGTGTCGGGGCTTGGAGGGAGAGGAGAAGGGAGAGGAAGAAATGGGGAAGCGAGGCTCACCGGAATGGAAGAGAAAGGAGTTGCGGCGGCGACGGTTATGGTGAAACGGTGGCGACGGACTGTGCCGGCTGCGGCGCTAGCTCGAGGCGGCTTGAGCTCGGGCTGGAGCTCAACTTGGCGTGGCAAGTGCAAAGGGAGGAGGGGAGCGAGGCGGCTCGGTGCGCGGAGAAATAGGAGAAGCCGAGGGGTTAGGGCGGCGATGGAGAGAGAGAGAGAGAGAGAGAGAGCTCAAGTTTGGGGCCAAACATGGCGCGATGGCGCGACGAGGTTGAGGGGAAGCCACGGGAGGGCGGTGGCCATTTATAGGCAGGCGGAGGCGCAAGCCGACAAGGAAAAGAGGCGGTGGAAGCATGGATATTTGGCTCGGCATGTGGCGGATAAGCTCGGAGGGGATGGGACGGCGGGAGATAGGGAGGCCGTGTCGGCTGGAGGGGAGAAAGCAGGGTATGGGCGTGGTAAGGAGATGGGACAGGACGGGGAGGCTAGTTTGACCACGGAAGCTTCGGGAAGGAGATATTTTTCCTTGGCGGCATTTTGTCAAGCACGTGACGCTCGTGTTGAGGGAGTCGGGGAAGAAGACGGCCGTTTGTTGGCCGTCGCGCGGGCGGGCGCTTCGCAGCTGACCGGTGGGCCCGGGCGGTCAGCGAGCCTGGCTAAGCAACGGGCGAGCGCAGGCGAGCGGATGCGGCGCTGTGCGCGGAGCGGGCCGGGTAGCTGACAGGGGCCCACTTGCAGGCGCATGCACGTGTGCGCGGGCGCTTCTAGCTGGTGGGGCCAGCTCGTCAGCGGGCGCGGGGAGTCGGTTGGGCCGCGCCGGGAGGCAGAGACCGAGCGGGCCGGAAATGAGGAGAAGGAGGCCCATAGGAACAGTGGCGCCTAATATTTTTCCAGGAGTTGATTTTGAAGGTGTTTGGTGATTTTCCAATGGGGATTTAGTCCAAAATTTTTATATCTTGGACCATAAAATTTTCTGAGATTTTTGAGGAGGGCTTGCGATATTTGTCTATATATATATATATATATATATGGGAGAGATGGATAGGAATTTTTGGGAGAATTGAAAAGGAATTAATTGGGAAATTTTGGTATTTGGCTCGTAATATTTTCAGGAATTTGTTAACGCCCAAATTTTGGTAAGGCCCTGTATTAGATTCGGTCAAAGGGAAAATTGCAGTCAACTGGCGGAAATTGATCTAGAAGAGACCGATTCTGGAAGGGAGCCGTGAAGACCGCTGTTTGGCAGTTATTTACTGTATCTATTAATTAGGCAAGTGTTTATCTTTAGGAAACCTGGCCTCGTGTCCGGTCAGACATTGTTAGTGTTTTCTGTTATGATTAGGAAATCATGTACCGTGTCTAATAAGGACTCGTGTGACTCGGGGTATAAATACGTACGCCCGGGGACCTTGTAAATTATCACTCGATCAATACAATTTCGGCGCATCGCCACCCTTCCGACGGGATCTTGCTTCTCGAGCCGGGCTGCATCGGTTAGGTCCGATCTCCTGCTAGAGGGTAAGTCTCGTCACCCCGGCTACCTATCGGCTAGGACTCCATCGTTAGGTCCCGATACTTTAGTCGGTTTATGTAAGCGCTTACCACATATATTTATTATCTTGGCGCATCAGTCAGTTAGACCTCATTAGATTGACTAGTATACACATCACGCAGCGTGTAGATTGATATCGGCTTCACTGGAGCGGTTTATCATCAGTTTGCCTGCTGCGTCGGTTTAGTCCGACCCCTACTAAACTGCTAGCATTAAATCGTCCCTACTAGTTGTACTTATCGCAAGCTCTCTAATTCGAGGTATAGCTGGTAAGTTATCTATTTTTACATCACAATCGCATCAGATTCTATCGCCTACTCGATGATCTCGTTCATCATTATCAGTCGTGCTGCAACTTAGGGTCCGATATTCTACTAGACTGACAATAATAACGTACTCTTAAAACCATGGGTTTGAGGCGATGTTGTTATCGGACGTGCTTAGCCGATAGGTACTATGTTGAATCCGACTGCACTTATTATTATTCTATCATCTATTTTATCATCAGCTTCATAGCCGATGCCCATGTGTCTGTTCGTAGTCGTCGGCTTCAACAATGGTTATCATTTACGTTATTGCTTGCCGTTTATACATTCTTCCTGCATTACTGCTTACGACGCTATGAGCTAGCGATTGGGTTCATTCTGCCGATCCGAGTCGCGAGCACAAGCAGGTTCACCGGCACGACCTATAGCCAATTCTCGGTCACGACCTCAGCCAAGTTCCCGGGACAACCTCAGGTAGAGACCCGGGCACAGCATAGAAAACCCGGGCACGGGCACGGCACAGCGGATGCAAGATCTCGGCGCAAGATCGAGCAAGGCTGCCGGGCTGGGCAGGTATCTTGCGGCGATGACTATAACTTTAAACTATGATCGCTGGAGTTTATTCAATCTATTTATTAGCATCGCTTGTTTATTTTACCAAGTTATAGCGGTTTTTGAGCATCCCTTCTATGATCGGACTAGTTTAATTCTTATTTATGTGTTATGTTATCGCTCACGCCATCATCGGCTTCCAGTCGATGCTATAATGCTACAATGTGTATCGGCCATCGGTCGATGAGATGATCCAAGCCCGCTTCTCAGCCGATTGCTCACGAATTTGACATCTTTCTCCTTGTCAAGTGCAGGTCAAATTGACTTGGCATGCCGTTATTCGAACCCAGACTTAGGACCTCATGAGTGAAGCAAAATCTCCCAGGCCTTCGCGTGTCTCCTAGATGCGGCGGCCCCCCGGGTGTTTTGGCGTCAACCACGTTTTTGGCACGCCAGATGGGATCGCGAAGTTTGCAACAATTCAATTTGCAACATGGCCGCGGAAGCATCAATACAGACAAGCATAATTCCCGTCCCCGTATGGAGGATTTAACAGACGAACAGGACAGAGCAAATATCGAGCAACTATGGCCAGCTTTTCAAAAGCTTGTTTAGAGTCCTTTCATGTATGACAAGGCAAGGGCCGATTCCAAAAATCCCCAGTTTCCGAAGCAGTATTGGTTGGGAATCGTAGCCGGTACGCCACAGTGAAGTTCCACGGTAAAACCCTGCAAGAGCATGGAATGATAGTAGTTCATCACCGCGCTCCTCAATCAGTCCGGGATTCTGGTGACACATCTTAACAATCTCAATAAGAACGGGGATGGATGCAATTTTAGAACCTTTCGGGTCCTGTTTTCCTCCACCAAAAGGTTGAAACCGAAATTCAGGTTGCTTACAACGTCAGCAGAGACATAATCCAAAAAAATATTTACACAGAAACCAGGCTGGGGGGGCTATACAGGATATTCGCTGGTTTCTCATGCGGTCCGTTACTACGGGGAAATCAGCAAAGATTAATCTTCAGGAGGCGGGGCGATCCAGGCACTTACCAAAGGGAGTATATAGACAATCGGCTAACAACTCACCTGTCAGTACCGAACAAGACACTGAGGGAGAAGATTATAACTAGGGTGCTGAAATAGTAAGGGAGTAGTTCGGGATCAAGCCCAAGGAACAAACATTCATGTATCGGCAGTCCATATCCTGAGTGGTTTGACAGGGTTCCATTACGCACACCGATACAGGGTCCTGGATTTCTCTAAGTTCTCGGGGCAGGACAACACGTCTACAGTGGAACATGTCAGCGATTCCTGGCACATGTGCGGGGAGGCACGCTGAAGAAGCTCTGAGGGTTAGATTTTTCCCCTTGTCACATTTGGATCGGCTTTTTACATGGTCTCTTCGTTACCTACCGAATTCTGTTCGGGGTGGTGGGCCGATCTTAGAAAAACAGTTTCATAAATACTTCTTTGCTGGAATCCACGAGATGACAAAAACTGACAGATTTGACATCGGTAGGCATGCGACCAGATGAAACAGTACCGGAATACGTTCAGCGATTTCGGGACTCAGAAATGATGTTATAGTTAAAAACTGAGCGATGGGCATCTGGCCATCTGGCTTTCCAGGTCTCTTGGCGCCAATTAAGGAACAGGTTTTCAATCACAAGAGTTCGAGTCCCTGGCGCATCTGTAAAAGGTATCGGCTCATGAAAGCCGGTTCCAAGAGGCGAAAAAGGATAAATATCAGAGAAGGGTTGCTCAAGTTCAAGTTATTCATCAAGCTCAGACGATGAGCGGATCCGATGCTGAGGTTCGGATTGGCGGAGTGGGTCAGGAATAGAAATCAGTATCATGCCCATCGGGTCAAGGATACTCGGCAAGGAGGAGCGGTATGATTTTGATATTCAGTAAGGCCGATAAATCCTCTTGACTTGCTGTTACAAGAGAATGCAGATACAACTGCCGCCAAACGCACGTGATTCCTTCAGCCGAAGAACTAAAGAAGAAAAGATATTGCAAGTGTACAATACTATATCGCATCATACTAACGAGTGCAAGGTTTTTTCGGTATCAACAAATTCAGTCGGCTGTCGAACAGGGAAGAATCAAGTTCGAAGACAGAAGCCGATGAAGATTGATGGACACACCGTTTCTGTAAAACATGGTCTATGCGAGATCATCGTCAAGGAACAGGCCGATGGAGCAAGACGTCGAAGGTATAATCAAGGATTACTTCATCGGACAATGATAGAAAAATATTCGAGATATGAGGAACAAAGGATAAACCAGAAAGGTATAATCCGCATTGGGGACTGCCTTCTTTCGGTTCTGCTGGGATCAAGGAATGAGACTGCCATCAGTTGAAGATTGCCCCGAGTGCAATGATATAGGGAATCAGCGTGATCAGCAGAGAACAAGAAGGTTTTCACAGAATCGGTTCGCTTGGAAAAAGAGCATCGTTCATAGCCGATTAGGGCCGATCCATGAAGAATTCTTTGAAGAGAATAAAGAGGAGGTACATGAAAAACAAGTCCAGAATCCTCAATGGTGTCCAAGCGGAATATTCACGAAGAATCAAAAAGAAGGCACAGCAACTACGACACCGAGAAGCAACAGGAAGAACCAGAGACAAATCAGGAAGAGGCCGATCATCCGTCACAAGAGAACGTAAACAGGTATGGCGCGTGAAGAGAAAAGACGATGAAGCTGATCAATCGGCCCCAGCAAATTATGGTGTCTTTTGCTCGGGAATATAAAGGCACTTTCATCAGTATGAAGAAGGCGATGAGGAATTTTCGCTCAACTGACGTTGCATACCCGATCAGGGGGCCCCCAATGATTTGATACAAACCTGAAGAGTCAGAGTATCAGCACCTAAAGCCGTTATATATCAAGGCTATGTGAATGGGAAGCCGATGCAAAAGATGCTGGTTGATGGGGGAGCAGCAGTTAATCTCATGCCTCATGCCATTCCGGAAATTGGGGAAGACTGCGAAGATTTGACAAACGAATATGGTGCTAAAGGACTTCGGTGGGCAATTCATCAGAAGCAAAAGGCGTATTAAACGTGGAGTTGACAGTGCGGGAATGACACTACCACCACGTTTTTTCGTCATCGACGGAACGGGGTCATATAGTTTGCTTCTCGGCAGGGACTGGATTCATGGCGAACTGTTTGCGTGCGCTTGACAATGCATCAATGTTTGATACAGTGGCAGGGAGATCAAGTTCGAGAGTGGTCCTAGCAGATTGGTCAACCAACATTTGCAATGACCGATTTGCCAGTCTGGGAAGCTGATGTATTGATTGTCTGTCGGGAAAATATGGAAGGAGACTACCTTAAGGTTACTAGCCAAGGATACAGCCCAATTCAGCAAGTCGGCTCTGAATTGTTGTACTCTGATGGGCTCCATTGAGACTTCGAGGGAATCTGGGGCAAGGATTTACGTCGGCGATGATTTGGAGGAGATCGATATGGAACCCAGGAGATAAGCAAGGCCGACGTACATAAGCAAAAAGTTTATGTCCTGAACTTCTAGAAGAATTGATGATGCTATTGAGGCAGTATCGGATTGTTTTGCCTGGGAGTACCATGAGATTGCCAGGATAAGACGATCAATTGGTTGAAGCATCGGCTGCCCATTAAACCAGGATATCGGCCATTCAAACAGGCTCCAGGAGATTCAAGGCAGAATATATGAGCCAATCAAACGGAAATCACAAGGTTGTATGATGCCAAGTTTATAGGCCATGCTGATATGCTGAGTGGGTTTTCTAATATCGTCCCGGTGGAGAAGAAAAACGGAAAATTAAGGTATATGATTGATTTCCGGGATCTGAATAAAGCTACCCCAAGGATGAATACCCAATGCCGATAGCAGATTTGTTGGTGGATGCAGCATTCAGGCCACAAAATTATCAGCTTTCATGGACGAATTGTGCAGGATACAATCAGATTTTTTTATGGGCTGAAGAAGATATACATAAGACTGGCATTTTCGGTGTTCCTGGAGCTATCGGCTTGTATGAGTGGGGTCTGGTAAATGACTTTTGGATGAAAAGTGCCGGTGCGACTTATCAGAGAGCGATGAATTATATATTTCATGATCTCATCGGGCTTGTTGGTGAAATTTACCATTGATGACGTGGTGGCTCCCTTAAGTCTAAAAGTGAGGAAAGCACCCATATAGCCGATTCATATGCGGAAAAAAGTGCTCCGCGGAGAGGGCCAAGAAACCCACATGCAACTACCCCAGGTATGAATCCCAATAAATGCGCTACACACACCTTTGGTGTGTCGCTGGGCAGTTTCCACACACACTGCACCACGCCCCACCCACCCCCAGTTTTCGAACAGACACTCACTCTCAAAGGCTTACAATACCTCACTCCCCCCTGAGCGACCCCGCCCGCAACCAGAATTGAGAGTTAGTCAGCCACCCGGAGCATCAGAACCATCAGACCACGAACCACCAAGCAATAAAGATAGAGTTGCAGTCATTGATGCGGCCTGCACGGGCGAGATAGATTTTTGTGAGAAGATTTATATCAATGTCGAGAATTTGAGTCTTTTTACTCCATTATTGAAGTTGAAAGCCCCGATCAAGAGTTGTGTGCGGGGCAGTGCAGCAAAGGCATTTGACGAGATCAAGAACTATTTGAGTTCCCCCCTATTTTAATTCCGCCGTCAGAGAGGAGTGGCCGTTCAAGTTATACTTATCAGCGATGAGAAATCCATCGGGTCTGTTTGATACCAGGAATTTGAGGGAAAGGAGCGAGTTTGTGTTTTATCTGAGAAGGCTTTTGGATGCTGAAACAAGATATCCTGCGGTGGAGAAATTATGCCTGTGTTTATTTTCTCATCACGTACAAAAAACCCCCGACCCGGTTAACCCGCCTCGCACCTCTCCCACCCCTCTCCTCCAATCCCGGCTATCCGCGCCCTCTCTCCGAGGTGTCCCACCCCCACCCCCGTGGTCCCCCCCTCCCCCTGCAAAGGCCGATGTGGTGAAGTATATGTTGTCCCCGCTCTTTCAGTCTTGAAAGGACGAGTTGGTAAATGGATTTTTGCTTTGACAGAGTTCGACTTGAGATATGAATCGGCTAAAGCAATCAAGGGACAGGCGGTGCGATTTCATGTAAAACCGGCCCCCCCCCCCACAAAAATGGAGGGGGGGGGGGGGGCTTTTCACGAAAATTATGTGGAGCCGATCCCATGGACTTTTTTTTGATGATCGTTGCAAGCATGGATTGTAATCGCTTGTTATATATCACTCGGGGCAAGTTTGAGTTGCTTTTACAATTAAACCTTATCGCAATAATCAGGCGGAAACTGGGCGTATAAAAGGATTGAACTTTTAAAGGAGATCGGAGCTGATATTATAGAATTGTTGCTGATCTTTATTATGATCAGCAGTTATCTGGAAATATGAAGTCAGGATAGGTTTAGAATATATGAGGAATTATGGATTTGTTAAAGGATTTCAAGATGGTATCAATAGATATATTCCTAGAACAAAATCTAGAAGCCAAGGATCTTACACAGATTGCTTCAGGC
The DNA here is from genome assembly GCA_003991445.1 of Oryza meyeriana var. granulata. Classification (NCBI taxonomy): domain Eukaryota; kingdom Viridiplantae; phylum Streptophyta; class Magnoliopsida; order Poales; family Poaceae; genus Oryza; species Oryza meyeriana. Next base: position 63,605 of record RYFJ01003929.1, on the reverse strand, counting down.
ATATCGACTGGAATAGGCAGGTTGAGGTTGAAATAGCCGATAGGACATTCAAGACAAGGCCGATGACTGGAGACAGGAAATAATTGATTATCTGCAAATCCGTCGCGATCGGTTTCCAGAAAATTTGGTATAAAGCTAACTAAGTATGTGCTGCTGATGGGGAACTGTATTATCAGACTTTTGAGTGTGTTCTGCTTAGGTGCCTGAATTTGGAAGAAGCCAAGTGGTTATGTGCGAGTGCATGAGGGCGTCTGTGGGACTCATCAATCGCTCTAATAAGATGAAGTGGTTGCTGAGAAGAGTAGATATTTTTGGCCGATTAATGCTGGAAGATTCTTCAGGTACTATAGAAGGATGTCAAGATTGCCAGAAGTTTGGGAATGTACAGCGAGCACCAGCGTCGGGCGTATGAATCCTATCATCAACCGTGGCGTCAGAGGTATGTGCAGACGAAATTGACATGATCGCCCAGGTTTTCTCCATCAGCAAAGGAACATAAGTTCATATTGGCGGCACAGATTTATTTTACCAAGTGGGTAGAGGCGATTCCTTTGAAGAAAGTTACGTCCAAGGAAGCGATCGAGTTTTGTGGAAGGAGCATTATAATCTATCGGTTTGGAATTCCTCAGACATATAACTACTGATCAGGGAATATGTCTTCATGTTCCGTGGGCGATGAGTTTCAACGGTTTGCTGCCAGTATGGTATCAAGTCAGTACATGGAAATTCTGAATCGCTAATTATATGCTTCAGTCAGCTAATGACAGCGAAGCTTCCAATAAGAGTTGGATCAAGTTGATTAAGCTTAGGAAGGAAGATTGATGTCAGCGACAGCGCGGAGAGGCAAATATACATTAGCCGTTCATTGTGGGCCTATCGGAATGGCCATGTAGGATCTACTCGGTGCGCCGTAATCAGTTGTACTGTATAATGTAGTACAATGAGCCCAGTTTTACCGTGGGAAACTAACCATCGGCTCAGAAGGATTTCTTGCATAAATCATTCCATGAAGCCGATGACAATTATTATAACTTAATACAGATCGAACGTGAAGATTTGCTCAGAATCGGTTCAAGGCATTAGAGAGGACAAGGAAAACAAGGCTAGGCAAGCCTTCACCCCCCCCCCCCCCCCCTCGCATTACAACAAAAAGGTGGTGAATAAATCGTTTGCTGAGGGAGATCTTGGTGTGAAATTGATTTTGCCGATCGGGTCAAGAGATAATAAGTTGGAAATGTCTTCCTAATTGGGAAGGGCCCTATCGGATTAATCGTTGCGTGCCTGGTAATGCCTATGTGTTAGAGATCTTGATGGGATGGAAATTTGCTAAAGCACTTAACGGGAAAATCTCAAGAAATTACTATCCTATCGTTTTGGATCAACTCTTAAATCGGTTAAGTGCAGCCGATTTCTAAAATAGTTCAGAAAGCCGATGTTTTTGCATCGCCTAAAAGATAGCCGATATCAATCGATATCCCTTAGATCAAACAACAGAAATATTAAGGGGAAAAAGTGGGCAACAGCCGATCAGGATATATTACAAGCACAACCAACATGTTTCAGGAGGCCATCGGTCTCATTATTTACATGAAGTTTGGATTGTTTCGATTGCACGCAGGCGAATTTGGTCGAATTTCATTAATAGCTCGATGTCGTATTCATCGGAGCCCGGGATGGTCTTCAATTTTTGCGCGATGAATGATTGACGCACCGTTGCTGCCAATCTTAGCCTCTTGTCTTGAATAGCTTGCGGCAGGCGATAAAGCGGATTCTGTTGCTTCAAGAGCCGTGCGAACTTTTTCAAGTTTCTGCCAGCAAATCGGCCTCCTTCTTCTTCAGTTGGTCTAAGTTTGATTGGAGCTCTTGGGGGGCAGCTGCCATGCATCAAGCTTTTCTTCTCTATTTGGGCTGACAGCCGATCGGCTTGGATATCTTGGGTAATCTTCTGTTGGTCAGCACGATCGGCTATGCGCTGTCTAAGCTTGATGAGTTTGAATCTGTGAGACTCCAGGTATGCTGCGGGAGTTAGTGCGTCGATGAGTTCTTCGGGCAGATGGTGTTCAATTTCTGCAGGTCTTGCCCGGATCGGCCCGCAGTCTTCCACCAGCGCATCAATTGGGTTGTCCAGCCGACTGATGACGCTCATTAAGTAATCGCGCACATCGGCTGGGAAGGATGGTTTGGTTGCTGCGCTGGTGGCTTTTTCGTCTTCTGCCTCCAAGTACTTGCCGATGTCAAAGAGAACAAATCGGCTAAGAACTGCAAATTGACATCGTAAAAGAATCAGTAAAAAGTTATAAGTGAAGTATGGGCGTAAAAGAGATTACCTGAGGAAGGACATCGGGCAGCTCGGTGGCATCGGCTTCAGGGAGATGAATAGGTTGTTCTTTGGGGTGGCCGATGTCAGGTGATGAATAGGACAAAACAGTTCATCGACGGCTGGAGACTTGGTGCTGAGAGTGGGGCAGCTGAGAAGCCATCGGCTCAGTGCTTGGAGGATGTCGGAAGAATGTTGAGGTTTTGGAGCCGATGACTCGAGCTGAAAATGAAACTAATAAGATGAATGAGAAAGCGGGTAATGATATCAGGACTTGGCGCATACCTGAGGGGATGAGGGAGCCGATGTTGTCTGGGGGGAAGATGGCATCGTGGCAATGACATCGGCACCGGTTTCTGCTTCTTCAGGAGGGGCGGTGCGCTATTTCTTGCGTTTTTGTCCTATCGGCCGAGGCGCCTTTGAGGAGAGCCGATGGAGATGGAGCATCGCGCCCTAAGTATTGAGTGGCTGATGGGGGTTGATAAGAATTGGCCGCCAACTGTTGCTTGTCGTTGGGGGCTCGACGTTGGAGCCTGCAATTAAGAGTGAGAGATGATCGGTAGATGATGATTAAGGCTTGCGGGTGTTACCTCTTTCATCGGATTCGAATATAGTCGGCGTTGAGGCGGGAATAGTAGCAGGTGGCGCTAAGGTTGAATAGATGTTTTTCTTCATTCTGACCACCATCGGACGAAAAGCTTTGTATTGGATTGGAGTGCAAACATTCACCTCAGTGGCGGCGCCTAGAAGAAGGGTTCTGTTAAAGTCCGCATCCGATCATACTCTTGGCGTTGTTGACGTTGCCCCGGGCCTGAAGTTTGTCGATGAGAATAGGCCGATCGGAAGTTGAACCAAGGCCAGCTGACGGGAGCGACCGATGGATGGTAGAACTCATATGATGGTTGCGATCGGCCCAGAGAAAAGCCAGTTCAGGCAGCAGACAAGGTAATGCGATAGGAATATGGCCTTGACTATCATTTTCCAAAGCGTTTAAGTAGGTCAAAGTTGGAAGGCATCTCGAATGATGATGCATCATTGTATGCAAACCAGAGAGTGGCCTCCTTGGTGAAACCGTAATAAAACCCTTGAACCACTGACTAAGTCCAGCGGGGGTTATCAGTTGCCACCAGAAAGAGCCGATGCAGCTTCGCCCATGGAGACACATCGGCGGTAAATGTGATCCTGGTCTTCTGTGTGATCGGCTGGAAAGGATTGGTTGAGAAAGAAGTCCCAAAGAAGGCCTTGAGGTATAGACTTGAGCCAGAGTTGCACGAACCACCAAGGACCCCCGATATATGGCCGATAGGCTGCCGGCGATAGCATTGTCGCTACTTGGTGAAGCAGCTGATAAGTAGCGCCAAGGAGGTATTGCCCCAAGGGGATCTATTTCGATCGGCCAAACACTCTACAGGCATTGCATGTTGGTCGTTCGGGCCGAGGGTTGCGCCACAAAAACAAACCGTCCAGCCACAAGTTCAGAAAAGCGACGTGTTCCCGTCATCGACTGATCCAGTTCCCCTTATTATGAATGGATATGTACCTGGACCAGCCGCCGATGTTCTCGCTTGGCCGATGAGCAGGCTTGAATCGGAGTTGGAGGGATTGGTGTAACTTGTCGTGTCAAGGCAGGTCAGCATAGTCACATCCAGCAAGGTGGGAGTCATCGGCCCATGCCCGAACATGAAGGCGTTGAGGGCATCAGACCAGAAGTATGAGGCCGATGCAAGCAGAGGTTCATTCCTTTCCATATCGGCCAGAGAGAGGTTGATGCAGTGGCCGATATGCGATTCTTCCCAGAAGGTTCTCTTCGGGCGATACTCTGATGTAGCCAATCCCTCCACCCAGGCAACTTGCTCGGCCATGACCTGAAGCTATTGGTCCAGTCACTGACTAGCATGGCGGAGTTCTTGAAAGGAATACGTTGGGTCTCAGTGATTATGAAATCTGTGGGATCTTCGCTACCCATGGGGCCATGGTAGAAAAGTTCAGGTAATCGGCTCGGCTGGATCAAGATCTGGTCTCTAAGATGCTACAGTAAACAGAACACGACGAAGAACATGGTGAAGAACATGGCGATTGGGTGCATCTAGGCTACAAAATCGGAAAAAAATAAATCGACAGAAAGATTACCTTCAGGGACTGGCGAATGCTGATCCATCGCGAGAGAGGAAGAAGGTGCAGGAATCGACGCGGAAGAAAAGGGCTGCGACGGTTCGTCTGGTTCGCTGGAGCTTGTCGAAGTTTTGGAAGATGAAGCGGTGATGCTCTGGTGATGTGAAAGCGTAAAAAAGGCTAGGGAGACGAAGCGTTTTATAGAGATATGATGACCGGGCGGGAATCGAGGCCGTTGGCACTGTTTCAAACAATTATGGCAAGTGGGCTACCTTGGGCCGCCTCGGTATGGAAGAAATCTGGAGGCCCAAAACGAAAGAATTTCGAAGTCCTATAGAAGAACTCCGAAATTGGGGGGCATGTGTTAACGCCAAAATTTGGTAAAGCCCTGTATCATGTTCGGTCAAGAAGAAATTGCAGATAATTAACGGAAGTTGATCCAGAAGGGACCGAATCCGGGAAGGAGCCGTGAAGACCACAATATGCGGTTAATTACTGTATCTATTAATTAGCGCAAGTGCTTATCTTTAGAAAACCTAACCCCGTGTCCGGTCGGGTCTTATTAGTGTTTTCTGTTATAATTAGGAAATCATGTACCGTGTCCAATAAGGACTCATGTACTCGGGTAATAAATACGTATGCCGGTGCTATGTAAAAATCATCACTCGATCAATACAAATTCGGTGCATCACCACCTTTCGACGGGTCTTGCTTCTCGAGCCGGGCTGCATCGGTTAAGTTCGACCTCCTGCGAGAGGGTAAGTCTCGTCACCCCGGCACCTATCGCTAGGACTTCCTCGGTTAGGTCCGATATTCTAGGTGTTTATGGTATCGGCTTATCACGATATATTTATTTTGTCGTTATGGCTGCATCAGTTTAGTTTGATCTCATAGATTGGTTAGGTATATCACATCACGCGTGCGTAGATCGTATTGGCTTACTGGGAGCGGTTTATCAACAGTTTGTGCTGCATCGGTTAGGTCCGACCTATTAAACTACCAGTGATAAATCACTCCTGCTAGGTTGATACTTTGTGCGCAAGCGTCTTATCGGGGTGTATAGCCGATAAGTTATCATATTTTACATCACGATCGCATCAGATCTATCGGCCTATCGAGGTATTGTTATCATTATCAGTCTGTGCTACAACGGTTGGGTCCGATCTACTAGACTGACGATAATAACTTTGATCTTAATAAGCCGATGGGTTTCATGCGGTGTTTTTATCGGAGTGCTTAGCCGATAAGATATCTCTTAAATATAGCCGATTATACTGCTTGCCTTGTTATACATTCTTGCCTGCGTTACTATTATGATCGGCTAAGGGCTAGCTGATTGGTTTATTCTGCCGATCCGAGCGCGAGCACAGGTAAGCTCCCGGGTACGAGCTCAGTCAAGTTCTCGGGCACGATCAGTGTGCAAGGACCCAGGCACGGGTACAAGCGAGCACCCGGGCACGGGCACGACCTCGGGTAAGGACCTGGGCACGAGTACAGGTAGGAACCCGGGCACGGGTACGGACAGCGAACGAAGATCCCGGGTGCGGGCACGAGCAAGGGCCCGGGCACGGGTGTGGACGGTATCTTCGCGACGACACTAGTAATTTTAACCACAATCGGCTGGAGTTTATTTAATTTATTTGCTTACGCATCCTGCTTACTTTATTTTATCAAGTTTATAGCCGATTTTTGAGCATCCCTTTGATGATCGGCTAGTTTAATATTTGTTTATTATTATGCTATTGCTCATGCCATCATCGGCTTCCAGTCAATGTATAAGTGCTACAGTTCAAATCGACCATCGGCCGATAAGACGAGTCCAAATCGGCTTCCAGCCGATTGGCTCATGAATCTAATATTTTCTCTCCTTGTCAATTGCAGGGTCAAATTGACTGGCACGCCTACGAACCTCAAGATTTTAGGACCTGCACTGGAGTGAAGCAAATCTCTCAGGCCTTCGCGTGTCTCCCAGACGCCGGACGGCCTCCGGCGGGTTTTCGGCGTCAACAAATATATATGTACATATGTATATATGAGAGAGATTTTGGGAAGGTTTCTGGAAGGAGGATTTTGATCAAGGATTTTGATTTTTTGTAGTATTTTCTCAGGAATCCAACCAAAGGAATTTTGAAGGGGGCTCTGATATATTTATATATATGTATACATACATATACATATATATATAATTGAAGGGAGGTCTAGAGAGGGAATTTTGAAGGGATAAATTGGAGATTTATTTTCGGATTTGAGATTTGGACTTCTAGGATTTTTGGGAAACTTCTGAGAGAGGAATTATAGGAAGAAAGATCTCGAGGGATTTTAGAATTGGAGTTTAATCCTCGGGATTCTCTGAGGAGGATTTCTACCACCACGGTTGAGGTATATATATATATATATATATATATATATATATATATATATATATATATATATATATATATATATATATATATATATATATATATATATATATATATATATATATATATATATATTGGAGGGAAAAAGGATGGGGGATTTTGGAGGAATAGATAGTAAATTCCCAGGGGTTGGATACTGTTTTTGATAGTATAATTTTGGGAATCAAAGGGGACTCTGATACATATATGTAGATATGTATGTATTTTTAAGAGAGGTTCTGAGGGAGGGTTTCAAAAGAGGGCTCGGACTCGAATTAAATTTTTAATTCGAGATTATGACTTGGAGAAATTTGTGGGGTCTTTTGAGAGGTGCTTTTGAGATGGGATTGGGCGTATATACATATATATGGATATTTGAATGATATTTGGAAAAAGAAAGGAGGAGATTCAAAGGGGACTGGATTTGGATTTTTATTTAAAACTAAGACTTGATTCTCAGAGATATTTTGGGAATTTTGTAATGGAATAGAATTGGAGGACTTCGAGGGAATACTATAACTCAATTTAATTCTTGGGATTTGAGGATTTTAGGAATATAAATTTGGCCATTTCGGGAAGGCAGTTTTTAATGGAAATCTGAATTTTTGGAAGGGCAAGATATGGAAATTTTTAATGAAGGACTCAAAGGTGACTCTCGAAGGGTTTTTATCGGAGGGCTTCGAATTGCAAAATTTGAACCCGAGTACAGAGAAGTTTTGGGAGGTGTGAAATAAGAGTATTTTAATCAAAGTCTTCAGAAGGGATTCGAAGGGGATTTTGATTTGGAGTTTTCCAGAGAAAGTTTGAGAGAGCCAATCGAATTGCAAAATTCGAGTCTCGGATTTTAGGAGAGAGTTTAGGATCGAGGATTTAGGGTTTCAAGGGAGGCTTGGACTGAGATCTATGGCACTTAGTCCTTAAGCACACACAAAGATCCAAAATTTTTGAAATTAGGGTTTTTACGAAAATAATTTTTTTAATGGCCCGGAAACCGGGGCGTTACACCAGCCAAGGGAATCGACGGCAGGCACGCGATGCCCAGGACACGTGGTAGAGATCGGCTAGAGTGCGCCGGGTCAGTGCGGCTCCAGAGGCACAGAGTTGGGTCGGAATGGAAGAGAGGCAGCCCGGTAGGAACAGCATTGTTTCTCTTTTTCTCTGGAATTTATTTGGAGAGATTTTGAGAGACTTTCAAAGGGGATTTGAATTTAAATGTATACATATGAATTCAGAAATTCTCTGGGAGTCAAGGGTAGGGATTTCAAGGGGAATATTTGGTATTTTTAGAGAAGTTTGTACTTGATTTTCTAAGGATTTCACAAGGGATTCAAAGAGAGATTCAGGGGGGGGGGATTAAATCCAAATTGCAATATTTAAATTCGAATCTTTTTAGGGAAGCTCAAGAATTTTGTGGAGGGTTAATACACGTATATACACTGGTCTGTATGTGTATGTATACGCAGGGGGCCTGGGTATATATATATATATATATATATATATATATATATATATATATATATATATATGCATATATTTGTATGGAAGTTGTATGTGTATATGCATGCATCTATATATTTTGATAAGATGGCGGAATTGAGTGTATGAGGTGGATTTCAAGGGAGAGTGAAAGCAAGGAAATTTACGGGATGATTCAAAGGGGATATTTAGGGTTCCAACATCGGATCTTCGGAACGGGAAACGAAGCGGAGATTTACAGAGGGGAAGATCGGAAACTTACCGTGAGGGTTTTGGAGAGGAGTTTGATAGCGGCGATTTGAATTATTTCAGAACGGAAGATTTTTGAGAGGAGGGATTTGTCGAGATCAAGGACAAGAGACAGATTGAGATCTAGGCACGACATACAATCACAGCGCACAAGATCGAAATTTTCACAGGTAGATTTTAGCGAAATATTGTTTAACGTCTCGCTGAAAGCAGGGCATTACAATACCTCCGATCTCTACCGTAGGTGCCAAAGAAGAATGAGAAGAAACAAAAAAAAAAGCAAAAAGAAACATAACCTCCAAGACTATGAAGAGAATAGAACTATATCGAGGTCCTAATTGTACAGCTTTTGTATGATAGGAACAGTTGTTGGTTGTTGCTTCTTTTCTCGTTTTTCGTTAGCATATTTTTCAAATTGCTAAACGGTGTGTTTTTTAAAAGATTTCTATATGAAAGTATCTCTAAAAAATAAATAGATCCATTTTTCAAGTTTATAAACTACTACTTAATTAATCATGTGCTAATAACGTTTTTTATTTTACGTGTGGTTTATAAGCCACCTCCATAAGCCTGAAAGAACAGAGCCTAAAGTGTTACTGCTTACTAAGACACGAAATTCTGCATCATGTGACTAAATCATAGAACGGAAAATACAAATCCAGTGACTAATTATTTGCTACGACTCTACGAGGTAACTTGTGTATCGCCATGCAATCGATCATAAAACTACTATCATCAAGGGATAAAGATAGATGATCAGCATGTTGAGCGGCTAGCTGAAACCGATGCAGGTGTTTTATGTCAGTATGACTGAATTAAGAAGCTCTTGCCAAGTGGAAAACTGGAAAAGAATAACAAATTAGTAGCTGTGGAATTAATTTGTATCATACACTGAGTATTCTGATTGGAACCTCAAAAGAGAATCGACTGAAAGCAAATCAGAAGCAATTCATCGATCTTCACTGCAAATCCGTTTTATGCAAATCATGCTTCCATCAAGAAAGTAAACACATCTCCACAATGCATTACTGGCTGCAATATGACGATGCACTAATGCAATCCAAGTCATGAACACCAACCATTTGTGCATTGAGTGATCATGAAGTCTATCATGGTAAGAATACCAGAAAGTACACACATGTATCTCAAACGAAACATCACAGATTGTACTAAATGGACAACTCAACACATGCCATTTCAGAAGTTCAGAACTGGAATGGAGACAACAACTGCTCACTGATCTGCACAACAACAACAACATGAGACGGAAAACTCGCTGTAAGCTAAGCATAATGTCAGCCAGATCGGCATCAAGTATTACCTGCACCACGTCGACCGAACTAACATGGACACTCTCAGGGGAGAAGCCACGCCGGCGGTGAGTAGTTCGACGGGCCTTGCTCCGGCAAGAAGTTGACCACACGAGGAACCGCCTCCGCCGCCGGCAGCCACTTGCCGCTGTCTCTGCAGGGGAAGCTGGTTCCAGGAACATTGACCTCTCATTGTTGAGTCTCCCGTCATCCAGGAAGTAGACGCCGTCGTTGAACTCGGCCCCCGGATATTCGGCCACCTCGTAGGATCTGGAGCAGTCTCGCGCGACGAACAGCATCCGCCCACCCAGCGACTCTAGCTCGTTCCAGGCGTACGGGGCTTCCTCGTCGTTGATTGGCGTCTCCGGCGGCGGCTCCACCATCCCAAACACCCTGAACGCCGACGTAGTCGGGGGCAAGGGGAGAGGATCAGGAACGAGCTTGGCCACCTCCTCGTCGAGCCTGGCCACCATGAGGAGATGCCCCCGGGACTCTACCAGGTAGCGAACAACGACGTGTCCGCCGTAATTGCTCCCACCATGCGAGAACCGGAGAATCACCATAGGCGGTATCTCCAGATTGCCGTCGCCGTCTTCATGGAACTCCGGTACACATGGAGGTTTTCTTCTGCGGTGAGGAAATGGAAGGCTCCGTTGTGGTGTATGACATCCTCCAGAGATGGCCCGGCAATGTCTTCGGGACCAGTCGTCGTCATCACCGCAACATGTTCCCCCATGCGCCAGAATGTAGGGACGCGTGGACCGGCCATCTGGCCGAAGGAGCTGATGGCGGCGGCGACGCAGTTTTCGTTCTCCGGTGGCGAAGAGAGGGTCGCGGCGACCATCATGCCCACGTCGAAGACATCTAGTAGCACCCCGTCCCGGCGGATGACGTAGGGGAGGTCGATGCGCCCGCCGGTACGGAGTCTGAGGCGCCTGTGCGCGTTGTCCGCGTCCTCGCCGAAGCCGAGGAAGACCCAGCCGCTGCCGTAGGCGTCGAAATAGCGCGCGGTGTCCGTTGCGTACGGGGCGCCGAAGAGGTGGGCGGCGCAGCCGGCGAGGGCTCACGAGAAGGAGGGCCCGTCGGCGTCCGGGACGAGGATCGACGGCAGCGGCCTCGTTCCCGGCCGCGGCTGCTGCGCGCGACGGCCTCGCGCCAGGGAGTGGCAGACCTGGCCCATGCGGCGCCGGTCGATGAGGCACGGGAGGCGCTCGTGGATGAGGCGGATTACATCGTGGTTAAGCTTGTGGTTTAGCGTCTCCATTGCAGAGGCGGAGGTGAGGTGAAGCGACGCGAGTCGAGGCAACGAGGAGGCGCTGCGTTGTGTGGAATTGATTCCTCGGCTTCTCGAAGCAGTAAGAGAGTTTTGAAGAAGCAGAGGGGTTGGCAACCGAGCAATCAGACTGGGCCTTTTTTATTGGCCCAGTTTAATTTCTTGGGCCACAATTCGCACACCAATCCTTCTTCTGGCTTTGAGTGTTCTTAGCTTTCAAACCGGGAATTTTTTGATTTTTAGATTTATTTATTAAAAGATTTGCAAAAATAGATTTTTGTTTCAAAAAATTGCAAAAATAGACTCCCGCCGCCCTCTGGGAGGGCGATTTTTAAAAATCGCCCTCCCAGAGGGCGATTTTATGACGTGGCTGACGGCCGTTGGCCCCCCCGCCGACGGCCGTCAGCCATTTTGCAGGCGGCCCCCGGCCTCCCAAAAACCGCCCTCTCAGAGGGCGGCAAGGGGGCCGCCTGCAAAATGCGCCCAGGGGCCGGCCATTTTACAGGCGGCCCCCTTGCCGCCCTCTGGGAGGGCGGTTTTTGGCTTGCCGCCCAACTAGAGGGCGGTATTTAGCGTTAATATAGTCCGGACCGTCCGGACCTTATCCGGACAGTCCGGACCAATATTCCGAAAAAAAAGAAAAAAATTGATTTAAAAAAATTAATTTTCGAAATCAATTTTTATGTGACTACCGGCTGCCGTCACTATTTCCTAGGCGCATACTGTCGCCGCTCCCTGGCCGTGCCATCCTCACACAGTAATTGCATCGCTAGTTGGATATCAATAGGTTTGTATGATAGTTAATGTGTGTTTAGTTGTCACCGCTCGGAATGTACTTTCGTCGTGAAGTTGACACTCGAAAATTCATATTTTTGATCAGATTCGTCAGAGATCGTGAGGAATACGTCGTTTGATCGATGAGCGTAAACGAAGTAAAGTGGTTTCATCAGGAAACGTAGAATTAATAAAACATTATATACAACAGACAAACTATTACAGACACAAAGTACTACGGGCCCGGACCGTAACCTCTAGGCCTCTTCGACTTCCTACCCTGCGCTCGCACCTGTCCCTGGGAGTACGTCAACCGGTCTGGTGGTACAGCACGGCCAGCGCGGGTCGTCTGCACGGGTGTGGCAACTGGTGGGTCCTGTGTCTGTGGTGGCGGAGCTCCTTCGAGCTGCGAGGCAGCTAGTATCTCATGGATCTCCTCGCCCTCGTCCTCGTCCTCTAAATCGTCCCCCTCGAAAGGACTCGGTGCCCAACTGCTGCCGCGTGCGCCCTGCGTGGAGGAGCCAGCGCCAGCAAACATCGATGGCGCTGTAGAGTGGAACAATGTACACCAAATTATTGATTATTGCAAATCAAAATTTTGCAAGAGAAAAGTAAACTTTGATATAACCTGAAGGACCTCCTGTGGTGGCACCGGGGGCACTTGTCATGCCTAGCTGCACGTGTGGTCGTGTGTGGTACACTCCATGCGTCGACGTGCTAGCTCCAGAGGGATGTAGGTACGGTGTAGCGAAGGCTGCAGGGAAGCATATTGATGTACAACGGTGCATGTCATACAAGGAAACATATTATGAACGGAAGGTTAGTAGAATTTACCTCTGGAGGGGCCAGATGGCTGACTGGAACCCTGTGGGCGCACTCCTGCTCCTCGTCCTGTTCCTGCTGGCCGTGGCTGCTGCTGCTGGTGTATATAGACGGGAGGTACCGCGTCAACCGCGCGACAAGTGAGCGCACGAAGCACTGTGTGCAACGCCTGACGAATCCTCCCGAAGGTCGTCCTCTGCTCGTCCGCAGTCAGCACGATCCCAGTGTCCAACCGTCCGAACGCCGCGTTGACATCACCCTGAATCTGTCGCGCTGCGTCGGCCTATTACAAATGTGACTTGATTATGTGTTAGAACCGTGGCTACCTAGAAAGGGAATGACAAAGTGCAAAGATAAAGTGACTTACCGCGCGAAAGTAGTCCTGGTCACGGTGTGTAGGATACGTGTCCATCGTAGCAGCGACGTGTGGCTGTGGATCACCTGGGGTGAACGTTACGCGTATGCGGGTCCGAGGTTGGTACCACCTGAGGTATGCTAGGTAATGCTCCTTAGTGTGTGCACGGAACTCGTCGACGACATCCTCCGTCGCCAACAACCAGTCCTCCACATACGGCTGCAGTCGGGGATACCACTGAGCGCCGGCTGCCTGTCCCCTACGATTATACCTATTTGCAGAGAGTGCATTAGAGTACATTAAAGAGTGGTAGTACTAAACAAAGATCGCAGTTGTTCTTACCGGTGCACATCGCGCGGCACAACGACCTCTATAGGCATAGGGAAGACCTGACGTAAGCCGAACTGTCGCATCACGCGCTGTGGACAGTGGGGCTCGACGAAGATGTCGAACACCAACGGCACTTTCGTCAACCAGTACGCCTGGTCGCGCGTGCAAAGAGAACAGAGTCCGAGCGGTGCACGGGCTGCGATGGCCTGTGGACTATAGGGCTCCCAGACGACGTCGCTGGGCAGCAGGCGGTCCAACTCCATAACGAACTCGGAGTAGGCCCTCCTAACCTGGTTGTGGGCGTAACGACGCTGCAAAATAAGAAAAGATTACACGTCATTGTTTGTGCATAAGTGGTAAACATAGAATTTCACATTACGTACCTCACGGCGACACCATACCGTCCCCATAGTCGGGCGGTCCTCGGGCCACTGCCCGTACAAGCCTCCAGGGCCGCCCTCGTAGGCAGAGAGCTGAATGAAAGGACGGCCTATCGCGAAACGCTCTGCTGCCCATAGCTGCAGAAGGAGAGGGCAACCGGCGAGAATCGCACCTGGATCGGTCTTCGTGCACGCGTCACAAAGAGCACGGTATGTCGCCGATAGCACAGCAGATCCCCAGCTCCACTGCGGTACGTAGCCGTCCTCGCTGTCGGCGATCGCACGAGCGTAGTGGATCACTCCCTTGTCCATCGCATGCCCGTGACTGTTGGTGAACATCACCTACCCGAACAGCCACAACAGGTAGGCCTCCATGCTCCGCTGCACCGAGTATTCGTCGGCGTCGTCGTCTAGCTTGTCAGGCTGTAAAGGAAGATCATAGTCAGCATCACTGCTCCTTTATAGGTCGGATGATTGTGAAGCAAATGAATCTATGACTTACGGTGAACTGTAGCACCCACGCCTGCGAGGGGCCAGCCGTGGTGTAAGGCGGTAGCGACCTCGGCATACCAAGCCCAGGTAGACACTGCACGGCCTCGAACCGAGCAGATATGTCCTGCGCCCAACCGTGCCCCCCGTCAACCGGACCGACTGCGTCCCCTGCGAGGGGAAGTCCCAGCAGGTAGGACACGTCCTGCAGTGTGGGAGTCATCTCGCCACACGGTAGGTGGAACGTGTGGGTCTCCAGTCTCCAGCGATCCACCAGCGCTGCCAGAAGTGACCGGTCAGCTTCCCATCGCCTGGCGGGGTCTCTCTCGTCCGGTGCGGGCTCAACTAGCCTGCACAGCGGAAGAAGTCCAGCCTCACACAACCTGCCAAATATAGAACTGTATTCAATATCGGGAAAAACATAGATATGCACAAATTATGTGAATGAATATTCGTACAGCTCTTACCTCTGACGGAACCGGGGGTCTATCCGCAGGAGCTGACGTGAAGGCCGTGGACGGAAGGTGCCTAGCTGGGCACCCTCGACGGCTGACAGGTAAGACCGGTGGGACTGGTCGAGACCCCGGTCGAGCAGCTCTGGTGTAGGGTACGCCATACCTGCATACAAATAGAGAGTTAGCGTAAATTAGTTTTAATGTTTATAGCATTGTTACATGACAATAAAAAACAACAGTACGATACATGTCATTCTACAACAAAGATCAAGTATATACTTACACTACACCCCAGCACCACCAATTGTTCGAGAACGTCTAAGACGGGGTCGTCTTGAAGTTGTGCCTTCACCTGTAGGACGACTACCATCAGCGGCTGAACCCGACGGTCCAGCTTCTGCCGCACTTGGACCAGCTGCATCCTTTGGACATTTCTTATAGGTATGACCTGTTTGGTCACACTTTGAGCAACGTTTAAGTCTTCCACCGGCTTCTGACTCATCCATGTCATTACGGATGCGTCTTGTCTTGCGGTGACCTTTTTTAGTCCTCAATTTTGTTGGGTCAGGAATGTAGATAGCTTGAGGATTCTCCGTAGTAAATGTCCCCGCTATACCGAAACCGTATATCTCTCCACTCCAGGTATTATAGATTGCTTCTTTTCTGAAATAAGGTGAGACAAAATAACGTGCTTCGATTCCACACTCACCGCTCGCGGCAATCACATGGGAACATGGCTTGTGGAGCAGAGTAGGTTTTCGGCACGAGCACTTGCAGGTCTCGTCTTCTTTGAGCACACACTCCTACACAACTCTTTTGCGGTAGATTCCGCGCATGCCCTTGTCGACACACAATATTTCAAATCTGTGTTCTTGTGTGCCTTGAGGTAGAGCACGATGTCTTCGGGCCTTATTACTTTTATCTTGCAGGTACTTAGTGAGCAGCGTTCCAAAGAAAAGATTATTATCTGTCATTGAGGGGCCAGCTGCTCTGAACCGATCTCTAAAGTACTTGCATGTGCCATGCAAGATAAATTCAACTATTCCAACAAGTGGGAGCCCTCGAACACCACACATCACCCAGTTATAGACCTCTGCCAAATTTGTGGTCATTATGCCAAATCGAGAACCATCCTTGTCATACAACAATGCCCATTTCTCCTTTGGCTCATTCTCAATCCACTCTGAAAATTTTCTAACTGAGGATGCATGCCTTCTTCTCATACGAGGTCCATCAGTTGATAGAGGTTCAAGAGCTTGTGGAGCCTCATCCCCTCCAATGGTAGCCCTCCTGGACTGCTCATCTGTTTGTTTAGAGGTCAGCTCATCCAACCTCCTCCAAAGTTCATTGAACTTCTTCTCTTGATTCTGGGCGCAAAGCCTCTTGAAAAGATCCATAAGGTGCTTATTTCTAAACTGTCTGTAGAAATTAGCACCCATATGACGCATGCACCATCTGCTTTGAACATCAGACCACCTTGGTGGGTATCCCTTCTCAACACTTCCATCTCTCAGTTCCTCAATTGCACGCAGCAAGCCGGAGTTACGGTCATGTATGAGGCATACATCTGGTCTCATCTGTACAACTGCTGTCTTAACCCTTTCTAGGAACCAATACCAGCTATCAGTGTTCTCACTCTCAACAAAAGCGAAAGCCACCGGTAGAACTTGGTTGTTTCCATCAACTCCAATTGTTGTTAATAGCTGTCCTCTATATTTTCCAGTCAGAAATGTCCCATCGATGCAGAGGATAGGACGACAATGGATAAATGCCTAAATGCAAGCACCTAGTGCAAAGAATACACGTTGCAACACACTTTTATTACCATGGTCAATTGATGGAAAGGCTTTCAGGTCATAGCACGTCTCCGGATTCCTCTGAAGAATTCAGCCTAAGAGACAAGGCAAATTATCATAAGATGCTTCAAATGTGCCAAACCTCATCTCTACAACCTTCTGTTTTGCCCTCCAAGCCTTATCATAGCTAATTGTATATTTGAATTTCTCTTCAATATGCCTAACAATTGACCTTGGTTCATACCCCAGGTTGTTGACAATATGAGAGTACATCTCTGTTGCAACAAATGCAGAGGTCATGTTTCTATGATATTTTTTAACACCTGTCAAGTAACATGAATGCTCCGTCACGATTGAAACTTGCCAATAATCTTTCCATATACCCTTAAATGCGTGCACCCGCCATGGACACCCATCCTTCATGCACTTCACTTCATACACTGATTTGTTTGACTTCACGACCGAGAACTCCCTCTGAAGTGACACCGCCCATTGTTTGACTGCCTCCTTTAAATCTTCTACATATGCGTACTTAGCCCCCTGAATGACCTCATTCTGCTTGTACTCCCACGGCACATGATGCCGCTCGGAGATAGTAAGCGCAGAGAAGTCCTCGTTGCTCCATTCTGCAGGCATCACGTTGTCCTCATCAGACGAGTCATCATACTCTGCATGCTCATTTTCAGAATCTTCTCTAGCCATTTCTTGGACGATCGTGTCGATATGTTCTCCCTCATCTGCCACACCTGTTGCCTGTCTATCTTCTTCATTCCCTCCTTCATTCCCTCCTTCATTTTCTTCTATTGTTTCACTATCACCTCCCGCCGTACTTGGACCCTCATCATCTTGTACGGGCATTGCACCAGCGTTGTTATCTTTCTCATATATGGACACAAGTATGCCCAGTGGCCAGCCACGTTGAAATGCATTCTCCACATACCATCTCCAAGTGGCAGTGCAATCCACTGGCATCAGTTCCCAAAAAAAACCTTCAACTACACGACTGACTACTACATACAAGGTTATTCCGCTGAGCTGAGGGTCCAGTCGAAACCCTCGCATCAGCCAGTTGTATACTGATCCAAAACTTCTCTCAGCTGGCCTATCAATACCCTTAGCCGTTGAACTAAACTCCGACAGATCTACACCGTCTGGACCATATCTCACATTCCCTTGCCCGTGAAATAACTGAAATATCACCTTATTTGACATATCTGTTGATGAAAAATACAGTTAAACTAGGTACCAACATCCTCCTAACATCTAAAACCGTGTATTCCAGATTTTACAAGTAACATCTGTACAAAAAATAAGTCATCTAACAAATTAACTAAAAACTACAGATCTATATAGTACTATACACGTAACTAGTACATTACTACATCAATTCTTACATACAAATAGAAATTGCAAAGGAACAATGGATTTTACCTGCAGGCAAATCAGCAAACGGGCAGAGCTTCGCTGCTTTCGCCCTCTCAGCTCTCTCCTGTTTTTTTTTCTAATTTGAGTGAATTTTATGACTTTTTTGAGTCTGGGAGGGGGGTTTTATACCCGGGGGCTAAAAACCGCCCTCCCATAGGGCGGCAAGGGGGCCGCCTGCAAAAAACCACCCTGCAAATGGGCGACTTTGCAGGCGGCCCCCCGGGAGCCAAAAACCGCCCTTTCAGAGGGCGGTTTTTGGGCACATTTTGCAGGCGGCCCCCTTGCCGCCCTCTGAGAGGGCGGTTTTTGGGAGGCCGGGGGGCCGTCTGCAAAATGGCTGACGGCCGTCGGCGGGGGGGCCAACGGCCGTCAGCCACGTCATAAAATCGCCCTCTGGGAGGGCGATTTTTAAAAATCGCCCTCCCAGAGGGCGGCGGGAGTCTATTTTTGCAATTTTTTGAAACAAAAATCTATTTTTGCAAATCTTTTAATAAATAAATCTAAAAATCAAAAAAATTCTTCAAACCGGCTTCTCCACCCGGCTTATAAATCGTACATAAAATAAAAAATATTATTAATATGTGATTAATTAAGTATTAATTATTTTAAATTTAAAAAATAGATCTATTTGTTTTTTTAAGAAATACTTTCATATAATTTTTTAAAAAACATACCGTTTAGCAGTTCGGAAAGCGTGCTTATGATAAAAGAGAGAATAAGCAAAAACCTGAAGCTGTTCCGAATAGCGCCTTAGGCTCCGTTCGGAGTTGCGTGTTAGAATAAAAGTTTTAGGACACGCAAAATGAGATAAGCCATTATCGTATGATTAATTAAGTTTTAATTATTATAAACTTGAAAAATAAATTTATTTGATTTTTTAAAGTAATTTTTAGATTTTTAAAAAACACAATATTTAGCAGTTCGAAAAACACACTTACGATGGAGTTTTTAGCCCCCAACCTGCAGCTTTGAACGCCTTAGGCTTCTTACTCAGGTTGAATGCTAACAGTAACAGCTCAAAAAAAAAAAAGAGGCCCAGTCCATCATAATAAATTGCGCAACAATTCTGTCTCGATCTCCTCGGAAACAATGTTACTTGTGTAGTGTTTTTTAGCACGAATATCTGGCCCTATTCCAGTCTTTTTTTTATACCCTATCCAGTCAATAAGTCTACAAGATTACAAGAAGCCTTGTGAAAATGCGAAGCCCGTTCATATCACGTGGCGCGGAATAGAGAGAAACCAATTCAATCCTTGGTGTACTAGTGCGAGATTTCCTGCGATGCTACCACCAAGTGATATCGTCCCAATTCTATCCAAATGCTGCTTTTCTCGTGACAATTTTATCGGCATCCGGAAAGTTGAATTCCTGAATACCTGAAGCGTACACTATACTAGTTCCATGATCAGTGGCTAGTACACGTATCCACAATATTATTATCACATCCATACAACATATATGACATAGTAGTAGACAAAGAGATTCTCATAACTTAGCGAATGCAAAGTCTTATAATATAGATAGGGTTGATTGGCCAAATAAAAGAGTTTAAATGCAACGGAAAAGATACAGGATACATAAGTTTTTCAGTGTGCCCATCTATCAAACCTCACAGGCAACCGACTAGGAATCACCCTAGAAAGAATCATCCTCGAAACTTCTGGGGCCCGGTGCAAAGTACTCGTCGATAGGCATCTCGTCACCTGCATCTATGTCTAAAACATCAACAAGAGGTAGGTCAATACACAAGGTATTGGCAAGCTCTACCCAAAGTCTTGGGAAACCTAAAACTATTGCAAGCTTGGATCAAGGAGGGCTATATTTGTGGACTCATTTTCAGTATAAAGCAAATTTAAATTCATAATAGTAATAGTAATAGATTGCAACGGAATTTATAAATCAATAAGTAAAAAAGTAATAATATATAATCATAATCATAACATCATTCTTGTGCTTTTCATGGCAACAAGTAAGCATTTCATTCTCAGCCCACACTAGGGAAAACCATCATTTTTCATCATACCAAAATTTCCATAAATCTTTTAGCAAATCACCAATACTATACTTGTATCACATCACCAAGTCGCTCGTGACCATGAGCATGGCTAATCGATTAGTTTAGACTCTACAGAGTTTGTGTAGCTTTATCCACATGATATGAACTTTCTAGTTTGTCCGGTACCTATTGGTACTATCACACTCTACACACTGAGTGCAGTCTAGAAGTCATAACGAAGACGTTACATTGTCTAATGCCTAACCTTGCACGAGCACGGAGAGTGCAAATCCCACTAGTCTCGACCCCTAGTGTGCTCAGGGCGGTTGGCCGGCCACCCCTAACACTGTGGAAAGGAACAGTCAGTCGTCCTACACGAGTCACTGCTCTGTTATATTGGATATGCTCAGACGCCCATGTCATGAGAGGATCAACCTATCACTCATAGCCCCATGGGTAGCTCCTACGAACAGCCTCTTAGGCACTACCTACCTTGGTAGTCCTTTTTGGGCACTGTTCCTACTACAATAGCCTCCCGAATGCAAGGATAGATATTAAACAATTTAATAAGCTAAGATCATCCCATAATTAACACATGTGGTTGCATTGTAGTCTTAGTTGGTGACATATAGTTTGGTCCTTAATCGACTTGGGTGAACACTCCCTTTATCGGTGTGCAACTATCACCATATGCACACTACTTACCGCCCAAATCTAAAAATCATCATTTTCATTTTCTATTTTTCACAAATAATGGAGGCAACCGCTATGTACATCATTTTCAAATATCCCAGTTTTTAAAATGTGAATATCATGTCATGTTGTGGCCATCGCAATTTCTATAAGCATGGCTAGGCAGTAGCTATAATAGTAGCTCGGATATACCCATTCTGTACTTAGCGAGTACATGATCATAACCTATGTTTACCAACAGTGAGGGAAATCAATTTAACAAGGTAGGTATTGCGGCAATTAGGATATCTCTACCAATACCCACATTTTATAAATCATCGAATGCAATTTATAAATAATAAAGCATTTGCGTAAGTATAGGATTCAATATGATCGAAGGAGGATTGAATAGGACTTGACTTGCTCAGGTAATTCCTCAAATAATTCTTGGTTGGGGACACTTTCGTCGACGGCAACAACCGAGTCGTTCTCTAAAAAATTAAATTTAAACGTACATTCAAATGAACATCCAATAAAAATCCAAAATAAAATATACAACACGGTCCATGAACATAAGCAGTGTGCAGAGGTTGATTTTAGATGAATTTAGGAGAAAGAATCACCTAAATCCGATGTCTTATGAGCGAGTTATAGCATTTCAAAGATTTACATGCAATAAAGAAAAGTTAGTATTCAGAATTTGGATTTTTGTGAATTTTTCCAGAATGGTGATGTGGCACCCCCACTTGGCGGGAGCCCACCATGTGCATACAGTACCCAATCCCTGGATCAGTCGTCGGATATACACATAGTCATCGGTGATACAAACTCAGAGTACACTAAATACATAACAGAGTACATATAATACATACTGGGAAGATACATAAAAAGGTTGCCATCCAGGACAGGCCCCAGATGGACAACGGCAAGAACAGGGTAAACTAGCGAGATACAGCACAGACAGGGCGGAAGCAGGGGAGAAAAACTACTAGGCGATGGAACACGACAATACCACAGGCTTGGTTGGGAGCTAGGCCCGAAACCTCAGAAGTCCTCGTAATCGGCTTGGTCCTGGAAGAACTCGGCAGCGGTCGGGTCTTTGTCTTCTTCTCCAAAACCTAATATAACATATACATATATAGGAACAAGGGTGAGTACTTTCGTACTCAGCAAGCCGGGGAAAGATGTCATGTTGGTTAGACAAGGGGGGATATGAGTCTTATTTGTGAAAACAGCCTTTAGAAACATTTTGCTTGACAAATACTACTATGTCCAATTTTTAATTGTTGGAAAGAGGCTCACGCCTCGATCCAATCCGTAAGTTGCTTTTCAACAACTCGCCACTTATAGTTACTGAATCATGTATTTCCATTTTCATCTTTTGGTAATTAACCGAGTGACCTCATAACTCGGCTATCACCCAAGTGGCTTCGACCACTCCTTAGGTCTGTTGTTTTTCCGAGTGGCTCCGACTAGCCGTTGACCCTGAGACTCGGCTACAACCGGTTCCCAGCTTCCTTTAGAAATTCTGGCTACAACCGGTTACCAGCTCATTCGCTTCACTGGCTACAACCAGTTAGCACAATTTCATTGCCCTGGCTACAACCAGGTAGTCTGTTCTTTATCGTCTTCTGGTTACAACCCGAAGACTTTACTCCTGTTAAATTTTCACACACTTGCTTATGGTGCTTCAACACCCCGGCTCACACAGTCCCGTCTCTGGCCACACAAGCCTTTCGTTCGCCACTCGGCAAACCCTGGTCACGGTTCCCTTCCCATCAAAAAAAATTTCACAAATCACTGGCAACCAAATCTAGGCTATGGGAATCACCTTACACCGCCCTTAACCGTGGGCAGGGCTGTTCGAACAGTTCAGTTAGACTCTACAGAGGGTGCACGCTTTACCCATATGACACGAAACTTACACCGAGTACTGGCCGGTACCGGAAGTTCATGACAAGGCCATTTCCAAAGCTAGTCTAGGGTTATCCATTGCCAGCAGAAGGATCCACACAGGATCAATGCTTCAGGTCGGCTCCAACCACCGTCAGCACCAGGGCTCACGAGCCACAACTCAGATGAGTCCACTCTAGTCGGCACCAGACTTTCCTAAACCTACAATTTACTCGGCCAGGGTGTAACACCCTGCCCTCCAGAACCGCACAGCCAGCCAACCGACGGGCGGGCCCACTTACACATAGCACCTCACTTACACTTTCGTCCTCGCTTCGTGTAAAAGGGTTAACCCGGAAGTACTATGGTTGGAGGGACAAGGCCTTATAAGTTGGTTCAACCCTTGCTCAACTAGCAAGGTGGTACTAATTATGTGCACATCGCACTCATGGGCCACATAGGCCATATCCTAATTGGGCCAGGATGTCACACACACCCCCCCTCAAAGGACCTGGCGTCCCCGCCAGTCCAACTTACCCGCATAGCCACACAGGCATATAGGCCAATGTCCAGGAACGCGCCCCCTCTTAGCGCACGTCCGTACGTCCAGTGCCGGCACCATATGCCATGCCATGTGCCTCACACCGAGCCCACATGCGCCATGCGTCATATGCCCGCACACTGACCCGTACGTGCAACCGCGAGGGTCGGCTCTGATACCATTTGTAACACCCTGCTCTCCAGAACCGCACAGCCCAGCCCAACCGACGGGCGGGCCCACTTACACATAGCACCTCACTTACACTTTCGTCCTCGCTTCGTGTAAAAGGGTTAACCCGGAAGTACTATGGTGGAGGGACAAGGCCTTATAAGTTGTTGGTTCAATCTTGCTCAACTAAGCAAGGTGGTACTAATTATATGCACATCGCACTCGGTGGGCCACATAGGCCATATCCTAATTGGGCCAGGATGTCACACAGGGGCATCCCATTCTACCCGTATGGTCGCACTGTAAAATGCTCGGATGCAAATTCCCAAAGGAAACGGTTCTTATCGTTAATACATAGCCAGGTCACACAGGCACTGTCTCTGTACAACAAGATTTTCATAAACTTTCATTTATTTCCCAACACGCCGATACGCAAGGTACCGGGTTTTCAAACAGTTGAGAGCAAAAACCATTATTTCCCAAACGACAATACAATCGCTGCAGGGCTAAGCCATTCTACTCGGTAATCGCACCCAAAGGATATAGTGCCAACGTGCCATTTGTGGGGCTATCAAGGGAGAAATACATCAATATCCTACCAAAATAAGTGCGACTACTGGGTAGGTCCGTCGGTTGCGCTTGCAAACCGAGGCCAATCAAATTAAAGTGTAAACTAAGCATGCATATTTTGCAAACAACATAATTTGCACATATAGGAGACAATATGGTCAAAGGGGCTTGCCTTGTTCCTGCGGAAGCTCTTCCTCGACGAAGACAGCTTCTGGATCATCCGCCAGTTTAGGATCTGAACACGCAGAAGAGATAATTACTGATATGCTGAAAAAGAGGTAAACACTAGGAAAAGAACATCGCGGTAGTCGGATGAAGGTTTATCGTAGACGGCTGAGGTAATCTTGTGGACTGGGCAACAAGGCTCACCGGTTAGGAACTCCGGATGGTAGACTAGCTCGGTCTTCCTTCACTCCGCTCTTCTTTTTCTTCGCGCTCCAAACGGAAGAACACAGGGGCGATGCGACGAGCGGCGGCGATGGAGCTCGGGGTCTGGGGAGGAGGAAGATGATGGTTTAGTGGTGAAGCTGGTGATGGCGGTTCGGCAAAGACGACTGGGTTGCAAAACAGGGGAAAGAAGAGGCATGGATGGCCTTTTATAGCCGGCGCGCGAGGTAGGGACACGGTGGCGTAGGGTGATAAATAGAGAAAAGGAGTCACGATAAACTGGCAAGGCTACAGCTAGCTGGCTGAGGCAACCTGACGTCAAGGCAAAGATTGACTTAGGGATTGGGCGTGGCCGGTGGAGTTGGTAGACGCTGTAGGGGCGATGAGACACTCAGGTCGTGGCAAGGATGGGTTGGTGGGACTTCGCAGACAGAGCCTCTGACTAACCATGGGTCCAAGCGGGTTCTTGCGGTGCGGCGGGTTATTGTCCGCTGGTCCAAGCGGGGCTGCGGGCAGATCGGGGAAAAGATGACAGTAAGGCTGTCGCCAGAGGTTAGACACCGGGAGGTTTTCCCGCCAGTCCGGTGCTGCTGCGAAACAGACCAGGTGGACAGGGCAGTCGGGGTGGCAAGACAGAACAGGTTAACAAGGTAGTCGACGATTGCAAGGGCTTACTCGGCGGCAAAGATGGCCGAGTGGACAAAGGGTAAAAGGGCAAGATTCAGGAACTGAGTAGGAATCTACTCGGCACAAGGGGAAAAGACAGTCGGCTGGCCAGGGAGAGAAAAACTGGGGCACAGCTGAACGGAATAGGAGAGGAGTTCGAATTTAGAAAAACGAATTCCAACATGGGAAATGAAAAACGGGTCGTTACAGGTGATGTGCAGTTTGAGTGTACAATATTATAGATAAAGTTATTATGAATCTAACAAAATTTGGTTCACCTCAATCGGAGTTAAAATGAATTTTCTATGATTTTCTAAAGTTTTAGCATTTTTCTGTACAAAAATAATTCATGTAAATCATTTCTTGGGTTTTATTATTTAGAGAAAGTTTGCGTACTGTGAGATTACGCTTTCTAATAGGGAAGGCGTACTTTGTTCTATAGGCTAAAAGGAATACGTTTTCCTTTCGAGAAGGCGTAATTCTGATATAAAGGAAAGCGTATTTCTCAGTTTTAAAATTTCTAGGGCTTGCATGTCAGTGAAAGGGGATTCAAAACCCAGCCCCTAACTTCTAACTATTTTTGGAGAGGTCCTCGTCTTCTTTCCCCCGTCCACCCGACAAGTGGGGCCCGCTTATCAGCGAAAGGGCGAAGGGGAGAGAGGAGAGGCGGCTCTGTGGAGCTCACCGGCGGCGGGCTCGGGTGAGCGCAAGGGAGGCTAGAGGGGGGTCCCGGCGGCTCGGTCCCGGGACGGCGGCGACGGCACAACGGCCGGGATGGCCAGCAGCGGAAGGATGGTGGCGGCGGTGATTCGGGATGGCGGTGGCTGGGGGCTACGGCCGGCGGCAGACCAATTCCTTGCTGGGAAAGGGACTAGGGACTACGGAGACCCTTACCCCATGCTTGATTTGGACGGAGGCAGTCTGAGGCGACGGGGCGATGGGATCCCAAGGCGGCGGCGGTGGCCTGAAATTAGTTGAGGGGAAAGGCTTAGAGGGGTCCTAGGAGGGCGGCGTTGAGAGGAATGGGAAAAGGGCTCACCGTGGAGGCGGCTTGACTTCAGCGCGGCTCGCTCCGGTCCGGGGCAGAGATAGTGGCGGCGTGGCCGTTCTCGGCGAAGCAGAGGGCTTCGGCCCTTGGGTTCGGCTAGGGGAGAATGAGGGAGGTGTGGGGAGTCGGCTGGCGAGCTCGGGTTCGTTTTATGGCGGGCGGGGAGAGAGGGGCGAGCTCGGGCAGTGGTGGCGGTCGCCGTTTCGTCGCGTCGCGGCAGGCTTTGGCCGGTAGGAAGCAAGGCGGCAGCGGGGCAGCGGGAAATACGGGAAGGCTGGCAAGGCAACTTTGCAGGCATGGCTTGACTTTTCCAGGCGCGGGCCAGCTTTTGCAGAGAGGAGGCAGAGGTGGTCGGGTGGCAGTGGCGTCGCGTCGCGTCGAGCGGAGGCAGAGGGCAGGGCTCCAGTTGGCCACAGTACGGCGCGTGCGCAGCGAGGTCAGAGGGGGCAATAGCAGGGCGCCGGATTGGCGTACGCAGGCGGCTAGGTCGCGGCGTCCACGGCTTGGCGCATTGCCTTGGCTCGCATGCCAAGCGTTTGACAGAATGACTAAGAGGGAGAGAGAGAAAAGGAGAAGAGAGAAAGGAGGGGATGGGTGGCTGGTAGGTGGGTTCGGGGGTGCTCTTGGGTCCACTAGGCAGAGAGAGAAAGAGTAAGGAAGAGAGAAAAGAAGAGGTGATGAATTTTTTTCTTGGAATTTTTGAATTGAGCTGAGAGTTTGTTGAATTTATTTTGGATTCTCCTTTGATTGTAATTTTATGGAAATTTTTCAGAAGGAATATGTGGATATTATTGGTATTTTGTGAATTTTTGGGATTTTTCCTCATGTGTAGATTATTTTTGAAAATTCAGAGAAGTTCACTGTTTTATTTGAATTTGAAATTATTTTGAAAGTTTTGTCATTCTTAAATGATATTAAAAATTAAGAAACAAATTTATGAGACTTTTACAAAACCTTACTCAAAGTGTTTTTCCCAAATTTTTAATCAACTTTTATTTGACACTCTATTTATCCACATTTAATTACCAAAATGCAAAAAGCAATATGATATGCAAGGAAGATCAAAAAAAATAAAAATAAGAGTTTTATACAGAGGATATTTATCGACCAATTACAATTTTGGGTTCATGACAGAATTTTGTCCTTGTTTTTTTATTTGCCTAGCGTATCGACGTGTTATTGACGTGACTAGGCAAACTCGCTTCACACTTGGGCCTAGATTAGCAGAATAACATGGCGACATGATACTGTTCTTTGGGCTTATCTATTTGAGCCTATAGGGCCCAATAAAAAACATACCTTAGGAATAGTTTGAAGATAGGGGTAGAGAAAAGATGAAGAATATCAGGTAAAACAAGGTGAGTCATTAGCGTATGATTAATTAAGTATTAGTTATTTTAAACTTAAAAAATAGATTAATACGATTTTTTAAAGTAATTTTTATATAGAAATTTTTTTAAAAAAATGCACCGCTTAATAATTCAAGAAGCTTCACAAGAAACGAGAAATTTTTTTTCCTCAACCATTATTCCCGAACGGAGCCTTAACCAGTTATTCTGTTCAGTATCATGTCCTGCCTTGCCGATCAAATAGCCTTTGTGAATACCGAGACTTACTACATTTGGACTAATATTATTGTGCATAATTGCGAAAGACTAAACGGCGCAAGAAAAACCGCGTCTCCTCACGCCGCGCTCAACAAAGAGCAGTGATCCAACTTGAGGCCCAAGCAGAGCGGCACTATAAATTGGGCCCAACTACGTCTTGCTCGGTTGGCAAAAGGCTGGCCTCCTCTGCTTCTTCTTCCAAACCAAGCCACCCTCTTCCCCTGCTTCCAGAAGCAAATTCAAAAATGGCACACAACGACGAAGCTTCCTCGTCACGTTCCACCTCCTCCGCCGCCCAACCCTCGCCACCGCCACGCCTCGCCTCCGCCTCCGCCTCTCCCATGGATGCAGCGTCGCCCGCGCGCGACTTCATGGCCGAGGCCCTCCGCCTCATCCACAAGCGCCTCATGTGCCTCGTCGACCGCCGCAGCATGGCCCAGGTCTGCCACACCTGGCGCGTCGCCGTCAAGCCGCAGCAGCCTCCGCCGGAGGAGAGCCCGCTCCCGTATATCCTCCTCCCAGGAGACGGAGGGCCTTCCTTCTCGTGCGCTCTCCGCGGCTGCGCTACCCACCGCTTCCACCACGTCCCGCACTGCGCCCGCGACGCTCGCTACTTCGGCGCCTACCCCGGCGGCTGGCTCTTCGTCGCCCACGGCCAGACCAACGGAAATGCGATCCTCAGCCTCCACGCTGACCATCGCTACTTCCTCAACTACCTCCCCGGCCTCCCCGAGATCGTCCACCTGGACGATCGGTCAGACGTGGACATGGACATGGTCATGTTCGCGGCGACCCTCTCTTCGCCACCGGAGGACAAAAACTGCATCGGCGCCGCCATCCTCTCCTACTTCCCCAATGTCACCAACCCAAGCATTTATGCGTTCTGGCACATGAGGCGGGGGAGTTCGCTTGCGGCGGTGGCGAATGGTGATGACGCCACCTACGCAGGGTCGACGTCAGGCCTGCAGGATGTCATACACCACAAGGGAGCCTTCCATTTCCTCACCGGAGAAGAAAACCTCCTTGTGTTTCCAGTATCTGAGTTCGTCGAATACTTAGACGGCGAGCTGGACATAGCTCCCATCAGCATTCGCCGCTTCCCTCATTGTGGGTACGGCGGCCGTTACAGCGAGAACGACGTTGTTGTTCGGTACCTGGTGGAGTCCCGCGGGCATCTCCTCATGGTGGCCAGGATCGCTCCAGGTCCTCTCCCCCTGCCGTCGCCGACGTCGGCGTTCAGGGTGTTCGAGATGGTGGAGCCACCGCTGGGGACACCCATCAACAGCCACGAGGCCCCGTACGACTGGAACGAGCTGGACTCATTGGATGGCCGGATGCTGTTCGTCGCCAGAGGCTGCTCCAGATCCTACGAGGTGGCCAGACATCCGGGGTTCGAGGAGGGCGTCTACTTCCTGGATGACGGGAGACTCTACGATGAGGTGGCAATGTTCAACGATGAAGATGTGCGGCACTATCCCTGCAGAGACAGCGGCAAGTGGCTGGCGTCCCCCGAGGCGGTTCCCCGCGTGGACAACTTCTTGCCGGAGCAAGGCCCGTCAGACTACTCACCGCCGGCTTGGCTTCTCCCCTGAGCCGCAGAGCGTGCCCATGTTATTTTGATCGTCGTGGTGCAGGTATGCTTTGCTGTTGATTTGTCTGAGATGTGCTTAGCTTACAGCTATTGTACTCTAGTCGTCTCCTCTTGCTGTGATGGATGGATGGATGGACAGTCTTGCCGATAAGTGAATTGCTGTTGTTTCAGTCGAGATCCGATGTGATGATTGTCGATCAGTCAGTATTATTCTCCTTCTGTAGCACAAAATGCTTCCAGAGTCAGACTTACATGAATGCAGTCCGATCTCCGATCTGATGAATTACATTAGTGCAGCAATGATTGGTTTTCATGACTTTTATTGCATTACTGCAGCATTATATTGCAGTCAAATTATAATGCAATGTGAAAATGTGCACAATTAGCCGTGCTTTTTTTCCTGATAGAATCATATGCCTTGCCTGAAATAGAGTTGAAGTGAAGCTGAATTGCTTCTGTAGCCTGTTTTCAGTTTGTTGAGCGTCCAACTCCAAGATGGGATATTGTTTTCAGTCAATTATAAGGTTGTGCGCCTCTTCTGAAGATCTTAGCAGAATTCTCGGTTGCTGCTACATATTTCATCGAGTAATTTTACTTAATTGTTAATCTTCTTCACTTGTTCATAATTTAGCATGCCAAGCTTCATTGTTAATCAGTTTCAGGCTTTTCAGCTAGATGTGAAAGATGCAGATCGTTTGTGTTTTATTTCATCACTGTTGTATGATTTCTGGATGTTATTTTCAGTACCACATGTATGTCGGTAGGCGCAATATTAATATACTCAGGTGGGAAAATGAGCGGTAATTTTTTTTCGCCGGGCCATGAATGGTAAATTTGAGAATCACAGAGAGAATGTTTATCTCTGCATTCCCCATTCATTTTTCTGTTCATGGTTGATTGTTTGATTACTAATTTACTAGTTTTAGCACATTAGAATTGAGCTGTTAGGTATCTAGACCGATCAGCTTGATAAGCTTATGAGATCACAAGACCAAGTAAGTAGTGTGTGAAAAGTGAAACTTATTGCATATTCGGCTGGCATTTCTCTGCCTTATTAACTGGGAACAGAACAAACGGCAAGTCTCGTTCTTCTGTGGCCCGTTCAGATCAGCCCATAAAACAGTATCTTGTCGGCTTGTTACTTTCCTAAACTAGTGGCAAGTGTGACTCTATGAAGCGAAAGTGCCAATCCTGAAACTGATGTGTAATATCTCAGTGTCTAAGTAAATTTGAGAAGTTTGCCATGCTAAATTATGAACAAGTGAAGAAGAATAGGAATGAAGTAAAATTACTCTATGAAATAGTATGTAATAGAGAATTCTGCTAAGATCCTCAGAAGAGAGGGCACAACCTGACCCCAGTCCCTTCACAGTTTAACCGTTCCTCTGCTACTGAAATATACTCAACATTCTACATTTCTAGGAATAAATCATGGCACGGGAAATAAATTCAGTAGCACAAATAATATTTTCAGACAATCCTACAAGTGTACAACAACATAACCACTAGTATGAAGAAAGAAAAAGATAAAGTATCTGCAATTTTGCATCTTTCACAGCTAGCTGAAGCCGATGTGTATCAGTAATTTGAGAAGCTTGACATGCTACATTATGAATAAGTGAAAAGGAGTAGAAATGAAATATGTACCAGCCGTTGGAAATTCAGCTAAGATCCTCTGAAGAGAGGCATAACCTACCTCAGTCCATCCTGGACTGTCAGCAGGCAACTGAAAGCAGACCGCAGAAGCAATTCGGCTTCGCTATAAATCCATTTGATGCAAAACATTCTTCTATCAGGAAAACTAAGCACTGCAAATTGCACATTGCAGTACTATTGACTGCAACATAGTGTAATGATGCACTAATGCAATCCAAGCTAAGAATGCCAACCATTGCTGCATTCATGTAATTCATCAGATCACACATTCATGCTGCATCCATGATTCATGCAACTCTGACTTAGAAACGTTCTCTGTTACAAAAGGAGAATTTACTAAAAGTAACTCCAGCATTGTAGCGACTCTACTGATCGACAATTATCAGATCAAATCCGGACTGGAACAGCAACTGTTGACTGAAACTACACTATCCATCGCAGCAAGAGGAGACAAATCGACAGCTGCATACCTGTACCAGGACGGCCAAACTAACTCGGGCAACCTCAGGGGAGGAGCCACGCCGGCTGTGAGTAGTTCGACGGGGCTTCCTCCGGCAAGAAGTAATCAACTCGGGGAACCGCCTCCGCCGCCGGCAACCACTTGCCATTGTCTGCAGGGGTAGGGATGGGCACGGTTCTAGTTCAATTTCTAATGTTAGTCAGATTAACTTCTTCCTAACGCGACGAGCAGATCGGTTTCCTAACTCTGCTCTTAGGAAGTCTTCATCTCAAAATGGCATAACCAAATAATTGTTTTGCCAATCCAGAATCCCTACCCTAAGGAGTGAAATTGATGAACTAAGTTTCATTTTTGAGATGTCAATTAAGTGAATTCGTATGGATGCATATGCATTGATTTTCCTCAAAAGCACGGCTTGCCGTTCCAAATAAGTAATTAAGCAACAAACGTTGTAACGAACTGTTTTTACTGCACCATTGGACAGGATGCCACAAAGTTCAGAAAAGCAAACGAGGAATGCTGAGAAAAGCATCCTCTCCTATCTGTGTATCAACTTTTCTCCTTGTGGAGGCAGAGGAGAACATTTTCTGTGTGGCTTGTGCTCTAAAGATGATGATCACAGTGGACCTATAACCCATCTCAATTGTTAACCCGCTCCTATGCGTTACTGTTTACAAACACACAACATTCTGCATCATGTACATAGTCTAGGAATGAGTCATAGCGCGGAAAAAAGAAGTTCAGTGACTAAATTACTTGTCACAGCGAGGTAACTTGTGTGTCCCCATGCAATCGATCAGAAAACAACTAGTATCATCAACAGAGCAAAGATAAACGATCAGCATGTTTCACGGGTAGCGGAAACCGATGCAGGTGTGCTATGCCAAATTACGGAATTAACAAGCTCTTGCCAGGTGGAAGCAATAGTAAATTAGTAGCTATGAAATTAATTTCTAGCATCCACTGAGGCCTCTGATTAGATCATCAGAATTCAGAAGAGAAGCAACTGAAAGCAAGCTCAGAAGCAATTCTCCGATCTCCACTGCGAATTCGTTTGATGCAAAGCATGGATCTATCAGGAAAAGCTAATCGTTCTTAAGTCATGAACACCAACCATTTCTGCTTTCAGTAATCATGAAGTGTATCATGGTAAAAAAATAACAGAATTAAAATACTGAAGAGATGTTTTGATAGGTTGAGCAATTCCAACTCCAAGTATACAGACTGTACTAACTGGAGAAATCAAATCAACAACCACCGTATCATATCACAAACGAAACAGTATCGAGTCTCAACTCTCAACAGTACTATCACTCTGATCAGCAAGGCAACTACATCAGAAGGAGAACTCACTGTAACATCTCAAATCATATTGGCAGCAAGCATACCTGTATAGTACCAAGAACATGGCAGTCTCACGGGAGAAGCCAAACCGGCGGTGAGTAGTTCGACGGGCCTTGCTCCGGCAACAAGCTTTCCACGCGTGGAACAGCCTCCGCCGCCGGCAGCCACTTGCCGTTGTCTCTGCAGGGGTAGTGCCGCTCGGCGGCGGCAGCCTCGAACACACTGTCCTCGCGGTAGAGCCTCCCGTCGTCCAGGAAGTAGACGCCGTCGTTGAACTCGACCCCCGGATACTCGGCCACATTGTAGGATCTGGAGCAGCCTCGCGCAACGAACAGCATCCGGCCATCCAGCGAGTCCAGCTCCTTCCAGGCGTACGGGGCCTCGTCGTTGTTGATGGGCGTCCCCGGCGGCGGCTCCACCATCTCGAACACCCTGAACGCCGACGTCGTCGGAGGCACGGGGAGAGGATCACGAACGAGCCTGGCCACCATGAGGAGATTCCCGCGGGACTCCACCAGGTAGCGAACGACGCCGTGTCCGCCGTAATTGCGC
Source organism: Oryza meyeriana var. granulata (assembly GCA_003991445.1). Classification (NCBI taxonomy): domain Eukaryota; kingdom Viridiplantae; phylum Streptophyta; class Magnoliopsida; order Poales; family Poaceae; genus Oryza; species Oryza meyeriana. Next base: position 30,492 of record RYFJ01003929.1, on the reverse strand, counting down.
CCACCGCGCGAGAAGCGGCGAACCACCAGGGGAGGTATCTCCAGATTGCCGTCGTCGTCTTCGTCGAAGCCCGGTACGGGAAAATAATGGATGTTTTCTTCTCCGGTGAGGAAATGGAAGGCTCCCTTGTGGTGTATGACATCCTCCAGAAATATTCCGCTCACGACCTTACAAACTTTCATCCTCGTCCTTCTCACCGCAACATGATGCCCCATGCGCCAGAACGAATGAACACGCGGACCGATCTCCTGGCAGATGTAGTTCATGGCGGCGGCGATGCAGTGTTCGTTTCCCGGTGGCGAAGAGAGTGTCCAGGCCGCCGGGGGCCAGGCAACGTGGGGGTAGGGGATGTGGACTCGCTCGTTGGTGCGGAGGCTGAGGAGCGCGTAGTCCCTGGTCTGGCCGAAGGCGACGAAGACCCAGCCACCGTCGTAGGCGCCGAAGTAGCGTGCGGCGCGCGCATCGTCCGGGAGCGGGAGGCCGAAGCCGTGGGTGGCGCAGCCGGCGAGGGCGCACGAGAAGGAAGGCCCGTCGCCGCCAGGGACGAGGATCGACGGGAGCGGGCGATGCGGCGGGTGCCGGTGCTCCTCCAAGGCAACGCGCCAGTCATGGCAGACTTGGCCCATGTGGCGCCGGTCGACGAGGCACGGGAGGCGCTTGTGGATGAGGCGCACTTCACGGTTGCCGAGCTTGTGGTTTAGCGCCTCCATTGGAGAGGCGCAGGTGAGGTGAAGCGAGGCAAGTTGAGGCCACGAGATCGATTGCGACGACGAGGCGCTGCGCTGGGAGCGGGAGGAGATGGTGGCTGCCTGGTATGGAAGAAGCAGGGGGGTGGGCCACCAAGCGATCGGACTAGGCCTTATTTATTGGGCTAGTTTTCTTGGGCCCCAAGGTTTGAGTCACTTCGGTCCATTCAGCGCTTAATGGCCCAAATTCAGATTGGACCATCCTGCTTGATATTTTACAGCCAAGATACCAATTTACTCATACCAGAATATCTCAAATTCGATAAATGTTTTTTGGAGTAAAACGAGACAGAATTAAATAAAGTGACAATTTCATCAGGATGGCAGAACTAAAATACCACTAGACTCAAATAATTCTTCTGGCCTTATAAGAAGCCCATGAACGCTTAAAATACCAGAAGGATTAGTGTCGAGTATGACAGATTGACAGCATTTTGCACATTCCATCCTTCTCTGTATATTGAAAAAAAAAAAGAGGAGAAAAGTCTGGGTGTTCCAGAGCTATTCTGGAATCTGAATCAACCTCGTGAGAATAATTCCGAATTAAAAATTCAAAACTCAATCAGGGAGCTCGGTTGTCATGCCACGGCGGCATGCATATGTATTCTTGGCAAAAGCATTGCTTGGCATTTTACCATAAGTAATTAAGCAACCAACCGTCTAATGAACTGTTTTGGCTGTGCCGTCAGGCAGATGCTACAATTTCAGAAAAGTGAATAGGCAATGCAGAGGAAAACACCCTCAATTGTGTATCAATTTTTCCTCCTCCGGTCCTCCCCCCTTCTGTTGAGCAGATGAGCCGAACATCCTCTGTTCAGTAGCAGTGAACAGATTAACATTTAACAAAGCGCCTATCAGCATACCTGTGTGGCTGTGTTTTGAACACACTGGACCAATAACCATCTCAACTGTTACATCATGTACATAGTGTAGGAATACATCATGGCACGAAAAAAACAAATTCAATGGTATGAGTAATAGTAACTACAGAAGAACAAATAACACAAGACAGATTATTTACTACGAGGTAACTTGAGTACTTGAGTACCATCATAAAGCAACTAGTATGATCAAGAAAATAGTAAAGATAAACGATCTACTTCTTGCACAGCTAGCTGAAACCGCTGCATGATGACGAAGCGCAAGTGCAAAAAGAATAGAAACATAGTCATGGCATTACTCTGTAGATTGTAGCATCCACTCAGGATTCTGAATTTCTGATTAAATCTCCTCAGAAGAGAACTGAAGAAACTGAAAGCAAGCTGCAGAAGCAGTCCGTCTTCATGGCAAATCCATTTGATGCAGCATGGTGCACTACTGAAATCCAGGTCATGCACACCAACCATTTTCATGTACACATGGTAAACATACCAGAAACTCAGAAAGTACTGAAGAGATGTTATTATTGGTCAAGGAATTGCAACTTTTCATGTACACCTGGATCCGGAACGAAACATCATAGATTGTACTAGCCGGAGAATCAGCCACTGCCACATCTGAAGTTCAGAACTGGCTGAAAGATAAAACGAAGTTCAGAACTGGAATGAGAACAACAACTGTTCACTAATCAGCACGACAACAATTAACATTGCACGGACACGTTGCTGTGAGCTAAGCACATCTCAGCCAGATCGGCAGCAAGCATTACCACCGACTACTACAACGACGAGGTAACTGAGATCATCGCGGTCTCACGGGAGAAGCCAAGCCGGCGGCGAGTAGTTCGACGGGACTTGTTCCGGCAAGAAGTTGTCCACGCGCGGAACCGCCTCCGCCGCCGGCAGCCACTTGCCGCTGTCTCTGCAGGGGTATTGGCGGTCGGCAGCGGCAGCTGGGAACACTGTCCTCTCGCGGTAGAGCCTCCCGTCGTCCAGGAAGTAGACGCCGTCCTTGAACTCGGCCCCAGGATACTGGGCCACCTCGTAGGACCTGGAGCAGCCTCGCGCGACGAACAGCATCCGCCCACCCAGCGACTCCAGCTCGTTCCAGGCGTACGGGGCCTTGTCGTTGTTGGTGGGCGTCCCCGGCGGCGGCTCCACCATCTCGAACACCCTGAACGCCGACGTCGTCAGCTGCGCGGGAAGAGGATAAGGAACGAGCCTGACCACCATGAGAAGATTCCCGCGGGACTCAACCAGGTAGCGAACAACGATGTTTCCTCCGTAATTGCGCCCACCATGCGAGAAGCGTCGAATCACCTTGGGCGCTATCACCAGAGTGCCGTTGCCGTCTTCGTGGAACTCTGGTACTGCAAAAACTTGGAGGTTTTCTTCTGTGTTGAGGAAATGGAAGGCTCCGTTGTGGTGTATGACGTCCTCCAGAGCTTGCTTGTTGATGGCCTCAGGACCAGTCCCCATCACCGACACCTGACGCCCCATGCGCCAGAATGCATGAACGCGTGGAGCACACGCCAATGGCCAGGGGGAGCCGATGGCGGCGGCGACGCATTGATCGTCCTCCGGTGGCGAAGAGAGTGTCGCAGCGACCATGACCATGTCCATGCTGAAGGCTTGTGGGTTCAGATAGCCCCATAGGACGATGCCGGGGAGATGGAAACGGTTGTTGGTGCGGATGTTGACGAGCGTGTGGTTGTTGGTCTGGCCGAAGGCGAGGAAGAGCCAGTCGCCATCGTAAGCGCCGAAGTAGCGCGCGTTGGCTGGGATCGGGACGCCGAAGTCGTGGGTGGCGCAGCCGCGGAGGGCGCACGAGAAGGAAGGGCCGTCGGCGCTCGGGAGGAGGATCGACGGGAGCGGGCGCCGCTCCGGCGGAAGCTGCTGCTCCGCGACGGCCGCGCGCCACGACTGGCAGACTTGGCCCATGCGGCGTCGGTCGATGAGGCACGTAAGGTGATTGTGGATGATGCGGGGTACGTCGTCCATCGGAGAGGCGGAGACGAGGCGAGGGGATCGAATGCGACGGCGATGGCGCTGGCGCTGCGTTGTGTGGGGATTGGTTCGGTTTCTCCGCTTCTCGAAGCGGGAGAAGAAAGGGGCATCGTTTGGAAGAAGAAGGGGTGGGCCACCCAACGATCAGACTAGGCCTCATTTATTGGGCCAGTTGGCTTGGGCACAAGTTATCTCCATTTCATCGCCAGTGAGGGAAAAATATCTGTTACGAAGGAGGTAAAATTCTTTATTGTAAGCAAATCTGAATTAGTTAGAGATAAATTTATGGTTCTTATCTTTATCTTCCTCTATCTATAAATATAGGGCAGGGGTGTCTTTATTGTACAAATTAATAAATAGAGAGCAACATCTCTATATCAGTGTCTTTTGTATTTATTATCTTCTTCTGTGCTGTGATTATGCAGGAAGGGCGATCCGTTGACGTAGCCGTTCTACAATACGTTATCAGCAGCTCTACCGGCTGGGCTGACGTCGAATCATCTCACGCCAATCAATCTACAATAACAAAATTGGTTGTTTATCGATTTATAGATTGATTTTAGACTGGTGGATGCTTGTTCTTTGATTTTTTAAATGCATGTTTTGTAGTAGATCTATTATTAGCAGTATATTTATTTCCTGCTTTTACTCTATAATTGCATCTATTGATAACCGGAGAAAACTGGAGTAAAACCGTGTGCAATAAATTGTAATTGATCGGTTCTTCTCTGTTCTGGAGGCGAACCGGGTCTAGCTAGACCAAACCAGCCATCTTCCTCAGGTTCCACCCGCATCTCTCTGTTCTCTCTCTCTGATGGATGCTATGCCGGGAGCCGCCGCCGCCGCCGCCGTGGAATCGCCACGCTGCTGGGTTGATCTACGCGCGTGGCTACCGCTCGCTGTCGCTGTTGGAAACGCCACCGGCCCTTGCAGCTAGTGCCACTATGGGAGACTGCCATCATCGGAGGAAGCCCCAAACCCACGTTGTCACCGCCGCTGGTTTTTCGATGCCTAGGTAGGGCAGCCGCCACCGTTGAACTCTTATCGACACCACCGTTGAGCCGTGGTGGGAGGACGATGGGACGACCGGCCGCCGCTAGAGGATCGAGACTCTGCTGGGACACCGTGGCCGGAATACCTCCATGACGCCGCCACCGCAGGACCTGATACCAAGGACGGGCAGCCACCGCCGTCAATTTCTCACCGACGCGCCTTGGAGCCGTGGTGGGAGGTTGATGGAACGAACGGCCGCCGACCTTGAATTGGGATCCACCGAGACACCGTGGTTAGATGTGAATCGGTCGTCATCGCTGGATCTTCGGTTGTCGACGTTGAGCTTTGCCTCACCGCCGTCTTGAGGATGTGTGGGTCGTGGCGGAGTGTCGCGGCGCTCCCAACTCGGTGGAAGCCCACCATGTGCATACAGCACTCGATCCCAGGATCAGTAGTCGGGTACGCACAACAGTCATCAGTGATACAACTCAAAGTTACAATAATTACATAACATGGTACATACATATATATTACAAAGGAATTCCATCCAGGACAGACCCCGGATGGACAAAAGCATCAACAGATAAACTAGCGAGAACAGCACAGACAGGGCGGAAGCTGGATAAAACTACTCGGCAAAAGAACTCAGCTACACCACAGGCTCGGTTGGGGACTAGGCTCGAAACCTCAAAAGTCTTCGTAGTCAGCCTGATCTTGGAGGAACTCTGCGGCAGTCGGGTCTTCGTCTTCTTCTCCAAAACCTACTATACATATATATGAACAAGGGTGAGTACTTTCGTACTCAGCAAGCCGGGAAAAGATGCCATGTCGGTCAGACAAAGAGGCTAAGGGTTTTATTTGCGAAAAACTGTCTTTAGAAACACTTTTCTTTGCAAACGCTAGTGAGATCCAAATTTTAGTTGTCGGAAAGAGGCTCACGCCTCGATCCATTCCGCAAGTTGCTTTTCAATTACTCGCCACTTAATGAATCAAGTATAACCATATCATCTTTTAATTCGCATTTGTCGGTCCGGTGTGTCCCGAGTAGCTACAACCACTCGTTGACCCTGAGACTCGGCTACAACCAAATCTCAGCTTTGGCACTTAATGCCCGCTACGCTGGCTACAACCAGCTAGCTCATCTGCCGCCCTGGCTACAACCCGGGGGCTCAAACATTGCTGCCCTGGCTACAACCTGGGAGCATGATCATCACCGTCTTCTGGCTACAACCCGAAGACTTAACTGCCGCCCTGGCTACAACCCGGGGGCTTAAACTTTGCTGCCCTGGCTACAACCCGGGAGCATGATCTTCATCCTGTTTACTTTTCACACACTTGCTTATGGTGCTTAACACCCCGGATCACACAGACCCGTTTCTAGCCACACAGGCCTTCCGTTTGCTTACTCGGCAAACTCTGGTCACGGTTCCCTTCCCATCAAACTTTTTCACAAACCACAGGCAAACAAATCTACGCTATGGGAATTACCTTACATCGCCCTTAACCGTGGGCACGGCTGTTCGAACAGTTCTGCTAAACTCTGCAGAGGGTGTACGCTTTACCCATCCGACACGAAACTTACACCGAGTACTGGCCTGTACCCAAAAGTTCGTGACAAGGCCATTTCCAAAGCCAGTCCAGGGTTACCCAATGCCAGCCGAAGGATCCACACAGGATCAGTGCTTCAGAATGGCTACAACCACCTTCAGCACCAGGGCTCACGAGCCACAACTTAGATGAGTCCACTCCAGTCGGCACTGAACTTCCCTAAACCTACAATTTACTCGGCCAGGGGCATCCCACAATGCCCGTATGGTCATACTGTAAGATGCTCGGATGAAATTCCCAAAGAAAACGGTCCTTAATGATAATACATAGCCAAGCCACACAGGCACTGTCTCTGTACATCAAGATTTTCACAAATCTTTCATTTATTTCACAAACACGCCGATACGCAAAGTATCGGGTTTTTCAAGCAGTTTAGTAAAGACCATCGTTTTCCCAACGACAATACAACGTTGCAGGGCTAAGCCATTCTACTCGGCCATCGAATCCGTAGATAGGATGCCAGCGTGCCATCTGTGGGGCTACCAAGGGGATACATCAACATCCTACCAAAATAAGTGCTACTACTGGGTAGGTCCATCGGTTGCGCTTGCAAACCGAGGCCAATCAGTTTAAAGTGTGAACTAAGCATGCATATTGTCGGCGAAACGGGACAGGGGGTCCCACATACCGGGGTCGCGTGGGTCCCAGCCACGTCAGTCACTCCGGGGCCTACGATCTGCATGATTGGCGACCGACGTCGTCTGTATCGTCCGGGCACGTCTCCCCGTGCCCAGACGCGCCGCCTCCGGCCACAGTAGCGGGTCGCCCGGGGACAACTCCCCGAGCCCAGACGCGCCGCCTCCGGCCCCGGACGCGGGTCGCCCGGGCACGTCTCCCCGAGCCCAGACGCGCCGCCTCCGGCCCCGGACGCGGGTTGCCCTCTCTGATCTCGACAGCATGCACGACCAGACAGCTGCCCGCAGCAGCCGGGCGGCCGGATGATCACCTCCACGACTTAGCCGCCGGCAGCTCGGCGTGCAGGACGGCCTTGGATGCCGGCTAAGCAGGAGGACGGCGGACGTGTGCACAGGACAACTCACCGGAAGATTGTTCCCTCTGTGTTTTGGTGCTGTAGACTCCCCTCATCTATAAAGGAGGATCCAAGCCACTAAGCAAAGGGGGGCGAACTGGACAGAGCTTTCCCCGTCTTCTGCTCCCAAGCTCATTCTCTAGCCACTGTTCCTCTTCTCCGGCTCCGGCCGTGAGCTAGCTTTACCTTGTAACTACCATATTACATTCATCCACCACAGATAGCATACACACAGGAGTAGGGTATTACGCTTCCGAGCGGCCCGAACCTGTATAAATCCTCGTGTCTCCTCTGAGTGTGCTGTTCATCGTCTTCTTCGCGTATCTTTCTGCTACACCTGAAGCCGGCTTCGCCTGAGAACTACTCCCCTGGCCGAATCTCAAAGGGGGGTCCCCTGACTTCCCGCCGTCGAGGTTTAATCCTCCGACAGCTGGCGCGCCAGGTAGGGGGAGTTTCCTTTTCAGGTGGTACGCCGGTAGCACCGGCGTGCTCCATGGCGAGCGGCCATCATCATCAGCAGGATTCCGACGACGAATCCGGCGGCTTCACCCCGCCGGACAATGCTAGCCCTCTGGCTAGCTCACCGCATTCCCCCACGTCTTCCTGGGGGCGCGCGGTGCGCGCTGCACGGGCCGACTTCACCCAGTGGCGGCCTGGCCGAGCGGCCTCGGCACCTCCCTCCGCTGAGGGAGCCGGTAAGTGCCCGGCTGGGTCCGCCACGGCCTCATTCGTGAGGCGCAAACAGGCGTGCCACCATCAAGACATCCAGCCGGCGACGCCGCAGGAAGCCCTCCTGGCGGCGAAGGCTCTCCTGCGCCACCCCCCGGCTTCCACCGGGGGCAGCGGCCGGGAAAGGCGGTGGCTCGGTGAAGTCGCCGACCTCGTAGGTACGGCCCATCGCCTGATTACCGCCAGCAATCATGCAGGAGCCGGCGAGTCCTCGCGTTCCGCCTCGCGCCGGGACAGGAGGAAGCACCAGAAAACCAAGGCGGCCGCTGAGAGCTCCGCCTTGGCCGCTGTGGCCAGCCCCCGGGGCAACACCGCCCACGAGGACGACGACGGCGGCGGTAAGCGGCAAAGGGCCGCACGTGCGCCGCCGCCGCCGGAAATGGCCCGGGGATGGTGCGCCTTCCACCAGACGGACCGGCACGACCTGACGGAGTGCCGCGCCGTCGAACGCTTGGCCAAACGCCTCGAGGAGCGGCAGTAGGCCGAGCCCGGTCGAAGCCCTTGGCTCCCGGGCGTGCATATTAAGCCCCGGTCGGAGCCCTTGGCTCCCGGGTGCGTATCTAGCCCCGGTCGGAGCCTGGCTCCCGGGAAGCGTCGACAGTATCGTTTCTGGTTCCTTGTCTGGCTTTCGGTTTAAAATCTCAGCTCTACTCCTTTATTAGAGAAAGTCTTCCCCTTTTCTTTGTCCTAAGGTACGACTGCCCGGCCCCATCGGAAGCGATGGCAGGCCCGGGCGGTTCCTCCCGACTCAGTCCGGGGCCTCCGTGCCCCGGACGCACATTGGGTACGACTGCCCGGGCCCCATCGGAAGCGATGGCAGGCCCGGGCGGTTCCTCCCGACTCAGTCCGGGGCCTCCGTGCCCCGGACGCACATTGGGTACGACTGCCCGGGCCCCATCGGAAGCGATGGCAGGCCCGGGCGGTTCCTCCCGACTCAGTCCGGCCCGCTCCTCGCGCCGCGGCCTCGGGACATGACACACGAGTTGATGGCTGGGCGCATACCAATAACATTCTACAGGCAGCAAGCGTGGCGCTCGTCGCAGAGCGCCCCTCGCCCGGCAAACATAGGGCCCGGGACCTACCTCCCGGGCCCGACTCTGAGGAGCCCGAACCGGGGCGGCATCGCCAAGGCGAGTGCGCGCCTAGAAACGTGGCACCCGGAATGACCCTCACAGGGCACGAGTACCCGGACGGTGTCGTCTCAGCAAAGGCGGGTTCCGGAGAAGTTGTCCCGACGTGGTCCATAATCTTTAGCCGGGGCCCCGTGCCCGGGCGTATGCTGACCACGTCAAAACCACATGACAGTCCGGGGCCCCCTGGGTCCCGGGCACATACTTGAGCCGAGGTACGGATTCCCGAATCCGCGCCCCGGGCCTAACACCGAGGAGCCGAACCAGGGCGGCGTCGCCAAGGCGAGCGCAAGCCTAGGAACGCGACACCCGGAATAGGGCGCGATAGCCCGGACAGCACCGCCCCGGCGAGAATGCATCCGGAAGGTCGTCTCACATCCCATATTCAAGCCCGGGCCCCCGGAACCCGGCTTATATCAAAAACGCATTTCAGTCCGAGGCCCCCGGGTCTCGGACACATATCCTTAGCGCTGGCCGGGGCCCCGGGTCCCGAGCGCATGCCTTTCCCCAGCCTCGAGGCACGCGAGGGAAGCGAGCCCGAGCTCCATTCCTAGCGACATCAAACACCTTCACAAATCTGTCTGTATAAACATCTTGTAAGATGGGCGAGCCCGGGCCAGCGCCGAACTTCCCCGGAAACTCAGCGCTGGCCGGGGCCCCCATGTATATATATTTTACATAAGCAATGTTTTTAATACCCTCCCCGGTCTCGTTCCTTTCGTCGTTTCCCATGTGTTGCGTTCGTGGCATGGGGTGGACAAGGGAACGAACCGGACGCTCTCAAAGTTCACTATGTGTAGAGCAGACCTTTCCCCGGCGGTTCTGGGGACGGCTCATACCACACAAAGCTGGGCGCCCGGGGAGACTCCGTTTCTTCCTGGTGTACCGGGCCGAAGTCGTTCCATCGCCAGACCTCTCCTTCAGCTCTCGGGTACAGCGCTACATCGACAAACATCAACCACGACAATATGCAGCTCGACAACCTCGACTTCCTCGAGGAATGAAGGTGGCGCGCCCCGCTCCGCGTCGCTCGTTACCAGCACGGCCTCAAGCGCTATCCTTGGCGTCAGGTTTGGGCCCGATCACTTTTGGGTTGGGGTTCGAATCTCCGCCGTATTTCATACGGGTCGGAATGAAATCTTCCCCCCGTGGGAAGGCCCCTCCCTGGTGATCGGAACTTCCCAACCAGGCTCGGTAAGCCTGGGAGCATCCCCATAAATGCTATCTGAAAACACATCCTGTAAGTGCCATCAAACATCAGCACTGGCCGAGGCCGGGCCCCAGGTATATTCGCTTTCCATAGTAATACTTTTGTTATCGTTCCCGGGCTCGTGCCCTTATCCTTCCTTATGTCGCTATCGTGGCGATCTCCTCCCTGGGGGCATAATCGGGTCGCTCCCGTGTGGTGGCTTGGTGTTGCGCCTAAGCATCTGTTCCCTACCAGCGAGCTACCGTATCCCATCTGCTAAACTCCGGACATCGTCTAAGCCCCGGCTTGCGGTGTCCCGCACTGGTTGGCTTCGGGCTCGGTTTTTTCCGCTGCTAGGGGGCAGATTCCTTACGCGCAATCCTTTCCTCCGCTCGGTCGCGACCGCGAAGAGGCCCCCACGAGGTGGTAGACGCAACGGTTCACAACATGGGATGGACAAGGGAACGAGCCAAGTGCTCTCACGGTTCATCATGTAGAGCCCGTCGTCGCGGCATCGTTGTGCTCCATAGGCCAACGAGGCCCGGGGGCACGAAGGGCCCCCGGGACCCGGAAGACGGGCGGGGGCCGAACCAGCGAACTTAGTTCGCTCCACCAGGCTCGCTTCCAGAGGCTCGTGCCCAGGGGAACCAGGTTCCCGGATCGGGCGACCGTCGCGTTCGACGCCCCCGGAGTCCGAGCCCCCGGGGATGACGGCTGCCCCAGGGCCCGGACAGGGGCCATAGGCCCGACGGCTGTTCGCAGCTGCTGGATGTCGCTGTCGGACGACGCCCGATACTTGGCGTTCCCGGACACGAGGCCCCGAACACCAGCGACCTCCGAACAACGCAATAAACCAAGGTACGAAAATATAAACATAATCATATACGTATACAAATGTCTCTCTTTGTACAAGACAGGCAAAACCAGAGCGCAAGCGCGAGCGAGGCCCGGAGACGCCGTTGCACGGGGAGAGGTCGCTGGCCTCCTTCGGACCGGACCTCGCGCAACGACAGAAGAAGGCCGCTCGGGGGCATGGAGGACCCCCGGGCCCCGAAGGCCCCCGCGTATGGCGTCAGAAGGAAACCGGCGCCTTCCTCAAACTCTTTGTCGGGCGTCAGCTCTACAAGGAGATCACCGCGGTCGAGGAAACCTGCCCCCGGGGCAGCGGACTCGGCCACGGCCTCCCGCGACTCCCTCGCGAACCTACCGCGACTTTCTCGCGAACCTCCCGCGACTTCCTCGAGCTCACACCCCCGAGACGCGAGCCCGGCCCCTTAGGCCCAGGCGTTTTCCTCTCGGGAGGGTGTTTCCTTCTCCCGCGCCTCTATCTCGGACCAGGTTCTCGGGGCGGGCAACTATCTCGCGTGCTGCCCTCGGGAACCGAGTTCCCGGGCAGGCAGCTACGCCGGGGCCCGGAAGAGGCACTCGGGCGCTACGGCCGCTCACGGCTGCTGGCGCTCGGTGTCAGATAGCGCCTGACACTCGGCGCTTCCGGGCCCGGGAAATCAACAACAACCTCAGCAGAACTCTCGCCGATGTCGGGGAGCCGCTTGGTGCAGCCCGCGTCGTGGCCCTACACGCCACGGACTCGAAAGTCGACCGCGCGCTTCCGGAAGGCCTCGGCCTCCCGGTCGATCTGCGCCGACCAGGACTTGGCGGCCCGGGAACGTTCCCGGGACCCGGGGTCCTTGGCAACCGCTCCCGGGGAAGTTACGTCTCCCTCGGACTTCTCGTCAAACGTACAAGGTGCTCGCCGCGGTCGACGGACCCTGCCTCCGTTGCAGCGGTCTCGGCCACGGCTTTCCGCGTCCCTTCGCGAGCCACCACGGCTTCGTCAGCATTTTCTTGATCAGGTTGGGAGCGATTACTCGGACTGCATCGCCTCGACAAGTGCGAATCCGGGGAGGTCGTCCGAATTCGTCCCATATTTCCTGCCCGGGTCTCCGGGCACATAACCACCGTATTAACAGCTGGGACCCTGTGCCCGCTCGTTTCTTCGAGACATGGCCCTGTTCCTGCCCAAAGTAGATCCCGGCCGAGCAACAGGGCCAGGGGCCACTGTCGGCGAAACGGGACAGGGGGTCCCACATACCGGGGTCGCGTGGGTCCCAGCCACGTCAGTCACTCCGGGGCCTACGATCTGCATGATTGGCGACCGACGTCGTCTGTATCGTCCGGGCACGTCTCCCCGTGCCCAGACGCGCCGCCTCCGGCCACGGTAGCGGGTCGCCCGGGGACAACTCCCCGAGCCCAGACGCGCCGCCTCCGGCCCCGGACGCGGGTCGCCCGGGCACGTCTCCCCGAGCCCAGACGCGCCGCCTCCGGCCCCGGACGCGGGTTGCCCTCTCTGATCTCGACAGCATGCACGACCAGACAGCTGCCCGCAGCAGCCGGGCGGCCGGATGATCACCTCCACGACTTAGCCGCCGGCAGCTCGGCGTGCAGGACGGCCTTGGATGCCGGCTAAGCAGGAGGACGGCGGACGTGTGCACAGGACAACTCACCGGAAGATTGTTCCCTCTGTGTTTTGGTGCTGTAGACTCCCCTCATCTATAAAGGAGGATCCAAGCCACTAAGCAAAGGGGGGGCGAACTGGACAGAGCTTTCCCCGTCTTCTGCTCCCAAGCTCATTCTCTAGCCACTGTTCCTCTTCTCCGGCTCCGGCCGTGAGCTAGCTTTACCTTGTAACTACCATATTACATTCATCCACCACAGATAGCATACACACAGGAGTAGGGTATTACGCTTCCGAGCGGCCCGAACCTGTATAAATCCTCGTGTCTCCTCTGAGTGTGCTGTTCATCGTCTTCTTCGCGTATCTTTCTGCTACACCTGAAGCCGGCTTCGCCTGAGAACTACTCCCCTGGCCGAATCTCAAAGGGGGGTCCCCTGACTTCCCGCCGTCGAGGTTTAATCCTCCGACACATATTTTACAACCAACATAGTTTTGCATATATGGGAAACAATATGATCAAAGAGGCTTGCCTTGTTCCACGGAAGGATCTGTGACGCCTCCCTGACTAGGTGGAAGGCCACCATGTGCATACGGCACCCGATCCCAGGATCAGTAGTCGGGTACGCACAACAATGATATAACTCAGAGTTACAATAAATACATAACAGAGTACACATATATATATACAAGGAGATCCATCCAGGACAGACCCGGGATGGGCAAAATAATCAACAGGTAAACTATCGAAAACAGCAAAACAGGGCGGAAGCTGGACAAAAACTACACCACAGGCTCGGTTGGGAACTAGGCTCGAAACCTTCAGAAGTCTTCGTAGTCGGCCTGGTCTTGGAGGAACTCGGCAGCAGTCGGATCTTCGTCTTCTTCTCCAAAACCTACTATACATATATATGAACAAGGTGAGTACTTTCGTACTCAGCAAGCCGGAAATGATGCCATGTCGGTCAGACAAAAAGGGCTAAGGGTTTCATTTGCGAAAAACTGCCTTTATAAACTCTTTTCTTTGCAAACACTAGTGAGTTCCAAATTTTAGTTGTCAGACAGAGGCTCACGCCTCGATCCATTCCGCAAGTTGCTTTTCAACAACTCGCCACTTAATGAATCAAGCATAATCATACATGTTCTTATCATCTTTTACTTCGCATTTGCTGGTCCTGTATCTCCCGAGTAGCTACAACTACTCGTTGACCCTGAGACTCGGCTACAACCAAATCTCAGCTGTGGCACTTAATGCCCGCTACGCTGGCTACAACCAGCTAGCTAAACCGCCGCCCTGGCTACAACCCGGGGGCTCGAACATTGCTGCCCTGGCTACAACCCGGGAGCATGTTCATGGCACTTAATGCCCGCTACGCTGGCTACAACCAGCTAGCTAAAGTGGCTTCCCTGGCTACAACCCGGGAGCACAACTTGATCAACTTGCTGCCCTGGCTACAACCCGGGAACTTGATCAATCCGTCTTCTGGCTACAACCCGAAGACATCGGTAAAACTGCCGCCCTGGCTACAACCCGGGGGCTTAAGTTTGCTGCCCTGGCTACAACCCGGGAGCATGATCTTCATCCTGTTTACTTTTCATTCACTTGATTATGGTGCTTAACACCCCGGATCACACAGATCCGTTTCTGGCCACACAGGCCTTCCGTTTGCTCACTCGGCAAACTCTGGTCATGGTTCCCTTTCCATCAAACACTTTCACAAATTACTGGCAAACAAATCTACGCTATGGGAATCACCTTGCATCGCCCTTAACCGTAGGCACGGCTGTTCGAACAGTTCTGCTAAACTCTGCAGAGGGTGTGCGCTTTACCCATCCGACACGAAAATTACACCGAGTACTGGCCTGTACCCAGAAATTCGTGACAAGGCCATTTCCAAAGCCAGTCTAGAGTCATCCAATGCCAGCCGAAAGATCCACACAGGATTCAGTGGTCGGCACTGAACTTCCCTAAACCTACTATTTACTCGGCCAGGGGCATCCCATAATACCCGTCTGGTCGCACTGTAAGATGCTCGGATGGAATCCCCAAAGGAAACGGTCCTTAATGATAATACATAGCCAAGCGACACAGGCACTGTCTCTGTATATCAAGATTTTCACAACTTTATTTGTTTCGCAAACACGCCGATACACAGAGTACCGGGTTTTTCAATCAGTTTAGTAAAACCCAATGTTTTTTCTAACGACAAACAACGTTGCAGAGCTAAGCCATTCTACTCGGCATCGTATCCTCAGATAGGATGCTAGCGTGCCATTTGTGGGGTTCTCAAGGGAGAAAATATACCAACATCCTACCAAATATGTGCGGCTACTGGGTAGGTCCATCGGTTTCGCTTGTAAACCAAGGCCAACAGTTTAAAAAGGTGTAAACTAAGCATGCATATATTTTCCAAACAACATAGTTTTGCATATATGGGAAACAATATGATCAAAGAGGCTTGCCTTGTTCCAAGGAGGGGTCTTCTTCGGCGAAGGCGGCTTCGGGATCGTCCACCGGTTCAGGCTCTGAACAAGCAGAAAGAAACACTGATAAGCAGGAGGGTTAAAACACCAAGAAAAGGATCAAGAAGTAGTCGGCTGCAGAAAAGGTGGCAGTCGGCTGAACCAGGCTTGCGAACCAGGCGACAGAGCTCCAAAGCTTGAGAGGATGAAAACTTAGCAGAGCTGGAGCTGGCAGGTTTGCAAAACAAGGGAAAGAGGAGGCACGGTTGGCCATATATATAGCCGACGTGCAAGGTTGAGGCACGGTGGAGCTGGGCAACGGGTGGAGCAAGGAAGTCAAGATGAACTGACAGGGATATGACAGGGAGTGACTTTGGAGTCCAACTGGTCAGAGGAGTTGGCAGGCACTGTAGCTGCGATGAGACATTAAGGTCAAGGCTAGGACAGGTTGGAGAAATCTCACTGACAAGGCTTCGGACTGACCACTGGTCCAAGCGATGCAGCAGGTTATTGTCCATCGGTCCAAGCGGTGCTGAGGATAGGTGAAGACTGGTTCTTCTCCACTTCGGTAGTCGGCGTCCAACGGGCGGGTGCAACTCGGGGGACAAGGAAACAACAGGTCTCAACAAGGTAGTCGGCCACCTCACAGTGCTTACTCGGCAGCAAGGAGGTCCGAGTAAGACAAAGGAAAGGGCAGGATACAAGGACTGAGTAGCAATTCTACTCGGCACAGGGAGAAGGTAGTCGGCTGGCCGGGGAGAAAAACTGGGGCACAGCTGACAGGATAGGAAGGGAGCTCGGGAAAACGAAGACTAGCGGGAAAAGAAAAATGGGTCGTTACAGGATCTTCCTCGACGAAGACGGCTTCGGGATCGTCCACCGGTTCAGGCTCTGAACAAGCAGAAAGGAA
Source organism: Oryza meyeriana var. granulata (assembly GCA_003991445.1). Classification (NCBI taxonomy): domain Eukaryota; kingdom Viridiplantae; phylum Streptophyta; class Magnoliopsida; order Poales; family Poaceae; genus Oryza; species Oryza meyeriana. The sequence continues at coordinate 14,357 of RYFJ01003929.1, read as the reverse complement.
ACACTAATAAGCAGGAGGGGCAAAACACCAAGAAAAAGGATCAACGAAGTAGTCGGCTGAACCAGGCTTGTGAACCGGGCGATGGAGCTCCAAAGCTTGAGAGGAGAATGAGAACTTAGCAGAGCTGGCCGGTTGCAAAACAAGAGAAAGAGGAGGCACGGTTGGCCATATATATACATATAGCCGACGTGCAAGGTTGAAGCACGGTAGGGGCTGGGCAACGGGTAGGGAGAAAAAGTCAAGATGAACTGACAAAGGATTTGATATCCACGCAGGGATTGACTTGGGAGTCCGGCGTGGTCAGTGGAGTTGGTCGGCACTGTAGCGGCGATGAGACATTAAGGTCGTGGCTAGGACAGGTTGGAGAGGTCTCACTGACAGGGCTTCGGACTGACCACTGGTCCAAGCGATGCAGCGGGTTATTGTCCATCGGTCCAAGCGGTGCTGCGGGCAGGTGAAGACTGATTCTTCTCTAATTCGGTAGTCGGCGTCCAACGGGTGGGCGCAACTCGGTGAGACGATGAAACAATAGGTAAAATAACAAGGTAGTCGGCTACTTCACAGGCCTACTCGGCAGTAAGGAGGTCCGAGTAAAACAAAGGAAAGGGCAGGATACAAGGACTGAGTAGCAATTTACTCGGCTCAAGGGAGAAGGTAGTCGGCTGGCCGGGGAGAGGGAAAACGGAGGCACAGCTGACAGGATAGGAAAGGATTAAGATCCAGAAAACAAGTTTCAACAGGGAAAAGGAAAACGGGTCGTTACACGGAGCTCCGCCGCACAACACCAAGCCACCGCCGCACCAATTGCTGCATGGGAGCAAAGCCGTTGCCGCCGTCTTGCCACTGGGCAGTCGATGGGTCGCCAGCCGGCCTCCTCTCCGTGCACCGCCTCTATCTCCACTGCCACCGACAGTCGGCGACCTCCATCGCCGCCGCCGTGCCCGTCCAGCCAGTGGGGATAGGGGAAACTCTATTTCCCCCTTTCCCCTATCTCAGTCATTTAGGTGGGCCGGCTGGGCCGGCCTGCCACCGCGCTTTCAACGAGACGTTAAACGATATTTTGGTTAAAAACTACCTGTGAAAATTTCGCTTCTTGTGTGTTGTGTTGTATGTCGTGCCTGGATCTCGATTTAAAACCCTGTCCTTGATCTCGATGTGGGCACCCGATTATTCTGCACTATAAGAGGTAATTGGTACGACAACGCGAAATATCTAGTTGGATGGGATCTCGAATAAAAACCAAATAAAACTGTAACCATCCAACCTCATCGCAGCCTTGTCACACAAATCACCAAATATAATGCAAAACAACCGAACGCCAGACTAAGAACATGTAACGCCCTCGTTTCCGGGCCGTTAAAAACTATTTTCGTAAAAACCCTAATTTCAAAAACTTGGATTCTTTGTGTGTGCTTAAGGACTAAGTGCCAAAAATCTCAGATCCAAGCTCCCTTTTGAAACTCTAAATCCTTGATCCCAACTTCTTTCCGATTCCGAGACTCGAATTTTGCAGTTCGATTGTCTCTCTCAAAACCCCCTCGAAAAAATTCAAAATCTAAACCCCCTTCGAATTCCTTCAGAAGCCTTTATTCACTCCTCCCAAAAAAATACCCGGGTTCGAATTTTGCAATTCGAAGCCCTCCGATAAAACTCTTCGAAAATCATCCTTGTAGCCTTTCAGTGAAATCTCTTCATTTTGTTCCTCTCAAAAATTCAGATTTTCATCGAGAACTCCCTTCCCGCAACTTGTCAAATTTATATATTTCCAAAAGTCCTCAAATCCCAAGAATTAAATTCAAGTTCTAATATTCCCTCAAGATACTCCAATTCTATTCCATTACAAAATTCCCAAAGTTAAATCCAAATCCAGTCCCCTTTTGAATCTCCTTCTTTCTTATTCCAAATATATCCAAATATCCATATATATGTATATACGCCCAAATCCCATCTCAGAAACACCTCTCAAAGGTCCCCACAAATTTCCCTGAGTCATAGTCTCGAATTAAAATTTAATTCGAGACCGCACCCCCTTTTGAAACCCTCCCTCCGAATCCTTCTTAAAAATATATATACATATCTATATGTATATGTATCAGAGTCTCTATTCAAAGCCTCTTGATTAAATTCCTGGAAGTGTTTATGAGCCAAGCATCCAATCCCAAAATAAAATCTCCTTTCAAATTCCCTACAAATCCCTCAAATCAATTTCTGGAAAAATGTCAAAGCCTCCTGTATCGCTTGGGCCTCCCTATCTCTCTCTCTCCCTCGGCCCGGCCTCCCCTCCTCCTCTCTTCCTCGGCCTCTGTCGCAGCCAGCCGAAGCCGGGACCCACCAGCCAGGCATCGCGCCCGCGCCCGCACCCGCGCCCTCTCGCGCTCGCCCGCGCCCTCGCTCTCGCCCGCGCCCTGCCACGTGCCACTCCCCGGCCTCGCACCCCGTGCGCACGCCGCGCAGGTGCCTCTTTCCGGACCCCGTCGACCACAGCCGAGCACGAGGCCGCCCGTGCCCGTGCCCTCCAGCCCGTGCCTCTCCAGCCCGTGCCCGTGCCTCTCCAGCCCGTGCCCGTGCCCCTCCAGCCCGTGCCTCTCCAGCCCGTGCCCGTGCCTCTCCAGCCCGTGCCCGTGCCTCTCCAGCCCGTGCCCGTGCCCCTCCAGCCCGTGCCTCTCCAGCCCGTGCCCGTGCCTCTCCAGCCTGTGCCCGTGCCCCTCCAACCCGTGCCCCTCCAGTCCGTGCCCCTCCAGTCCGTGCCCCACTCCGTGCCCAAACGCCGACATGTGGACCCCGCACGTCGGACCCGTCCCCTACCTCGCGCCTCTCCCTTTTCTCTCTCATCTCCCGAACCTTCTCGCCCATCCCGAGCCGGCCGCCTCCTTGCGCACGCCCATCACCCGGGCCCGCACGCCAGCGGCACGGAGGCCGAACGCGCCCGCGCGCCCCACGGCAGCGGTGTCGTCTTCCCGTCGTCGATCTCTCTCTGCTCTCTCTCTCTTTCTCTCGATCCTTCTTCCCAGCTTATCCCGACACGGGCGACCGCGCCCATGTCTCCGTGTCTCGCGGCACACCGAGGTCAGCCGCGCGTCCCGTCGCCATACCCCTCTGCCTCTCTGTCTCCCTTCTTCGTGTCTCGCGGCAGCACGAGGTAGCCCGATGACGCCAGCCACAGGGCTGCACCATTGATGCGCCTCGACGGCAGAGCTTGAGCTTATCCCGTGCTCCCATCACCCTTATCCGCTGACCGATAGCTCCCGAGCTCCTCTATAAATAGGAGCACCCCCTCCGCCATTCCGGTCGCCAAGCCGAACACCCAAGACTAGCTCGCCACCGGGAGCATCCCTCCGCCGCTTTCTGACCAAGCTTCCACCGCCGTTCCAGGGCGCCGCTGACCAAACCGCCGCCACCACCGAGTCCCCTGAGCCACCCCGAAGCACCTCCGCCCCTCACCGCCGCCGATTAGCCACTAAATCGAAAACCCCCAAATCCTTCCTCCGCCGTCCGCCATTGCCGTTGCTCCAGAGCTCGCCTTTGCGCGTGGTAAGAGCTCGGTTTTTCCCCTCCGTTCTCCTCCCCGCAGAGCACCGCCCCCAGCCGTGTCCATCCCCTAGCTCCCGACCTCACTCCGCCACCGCCGGCATTCCGCCGCCGCCGCCCATCCTTTCTCTCTCTCCGCCGCTCCTGTCTCGTGTCGCCGGCCGCCGTCGACCGCCGTTAATCCAATCCGAGCCGGCCACCTCTTTCCTCATCCTTTCCGCTCCCCGCCGCCCTGTCCCTTTTTCCCGGCGCGCCGCCGCTCGCCGAAATCCTCCCCGGCCGCCGCTAGCCGTCGATCTCTTCCCCGGCCTCTCTCTCTCTGTCTCTCTCTGTGTCTCTACAAGTGAGCCATGCCCTCCCTCTTTCTCTGAGCCTTACATGTGGGTCCCTACATCTTCTCTCTCTAGCCACTGACAAGTGGGCCACCATCCTCAGTTCCACTCTCCAGCCACTGATCCAGGGTCCCACCTGTCAGCCCAATTTCCAGAATTAATTCCTTTCCCAATAATTCAAATAATCCTTTTCTTATTCCAGAAAAATCCCTAAGACTCCCAAAATTCATATCTTCTTAACCGTAGCTCCAATTGACTCCGTTCAAGTCTCTAAACTTTTCTAAAAATAAGATCTACCTTATGGCACTATTAGTTATTAATAATAGTATATTATTTCTAGGGTTTTGTATGTGTTTTTCTCTCGTTTTGCGCGTAGTCGACGCTTTGGAAATTCGTCGGACGTCGGATTTTCGTGAAGCCTGAAGACGAAGTCTGAGGCAAGTCACTCCTTGACCATATTGCTCCTAAATTTAAAATATTTTGTTTGCAAAAATTGCATTGTTAGTGTGCACGATAAATTGATTGGCCTCGGTTTGCGTGTCGAACCGACGGACCTGCCCGGTAGTTGCATAAATCCTGTAGGATTTTGATATCCTATTCCTTGTCGCTCCACTTCGTGGTACCTCGGTTATCGTGCTCTCTGAGCATGGATTCCGATGGTTCTACTCAGAACACAATTGTTTGTCGATTTGGGAAAATTTGGGTTTTCAAAGTGGTTTAAAAACCCGACATGCGATGTCGGCGAGATTTGCGAAACAAAATCTATTTGCGAAAGTTTTCGCGGTGCAAAGTGATCGCCTGTGTGGTGGCACTTCGTATTCGCATATAAGGACCGATTCCTTGAGGAATTGCACTGAGCATGTCACAGTGCGACCACACGGGTGGATGGACACCCCTGGCTGAGTAATTAGTGTTCCCAGGATGGTTTTCGGTTGCTAATAAATGTGGGACCGGCTGGGTGCCAAGAGGGCGATATACCCTCGTCCCTGAGTACAGGAAAGTGAGTTCCTGGTACTTGGTTGAGTGTGAGCACCCATTTATAGGGCAGCGTGCTATCCTGGGAAGGCTTTGGAAAGGCTTTGTCGCGAACCTCCCCACCTGATCAGTGTGGGAGTAAGCTTGCGTCGTGTGGGTAAAGCGTACAATCTTTGCAAAGATCAATGAACTGTTCGAACAGCCGTGCCCACGGTTACGGGCAATGTGAGGTGATTCCTCTAGCGTAGATTTGTTTGCAAGTGTTTGCGAAAGAGATTTGTGGTATGGAATCGTTACCAGAATTGGCCTTGTGGCTGATGGATGACCTGAGTGGTCTGAAACGGGGCTGTGTGACCCGGGATGTCGATTGACATCATAGTTAGGCTCCCCGAGTGGAAGCAGTTTGAGTTGAGATTAAGGATGGCTTGGAGAGTCATCGATATGAGTTATGAGATGAGATGAAATGATGTCCCGGATGGGACTAAAGTGAAAGATGAGATTACGTCCTAGTGAGGACGAAATTGAAAATAAAGTAATAGATGTTGATACCGTGGAAGGCTGCTTGTAGGCAGATCCACTGAGCCGCTGTCAGAATACTTGAGATCAATTAAAATTTGCTTCGTCCGCTTGAGTTGTTGAAAAGCAATTCGCGGACAGGATCGAGGCGAGAGCCTCCTTCCAGTCACTTTGAGACAACTCACACTTAGGTTTCGAAAGTGTTTTTCAAATTAAAATGGTTTGCAAAATAAACCCCAGCCTATTCTTTGATAGCCTGCATAACTCACATTTCCTGTGACTTGCTGAGTACGTAAGTACTCAATCCATTCCTTTTCTCCCCTCATTCAGGAAGATTGAAGTTGAAGTGAAGATTAGGGTTTCTTTCCTAGTCCCAAGCCGTTGCTTGTGGATTGGGTTCTCGCTGCGCTGTCGTTCCGCTGCTGTGGTTCTGTTTGCCGGTTGCTGCTCAGGGCTTGCCCGAAGTCGCAACTTATAAAGGTATAGTATATATATATTCGTATATTAGTTAATTGCTGTGGTACATCTCAGTTGACCGCGGGTACCAGCTTGGTTTCCTGGGACTGGTACCGGCATCGCGGTTCCGTGGGAGTTTGGTTCACGCCAATCTTCCACGGCGCTTGCCCTCTGGTATCGCTGCAGGTGGTGCCAGGGCGGGAGGCGCTACAGAGGTGGTATCAGAGCATAGGTTTGGTATAGGAACGAAACCCCTTCTCTCATAGGATGCCTTCAAGGACAATATATTTAAATGTAAAGGCTATTTGCGAAAATTTTCTGCTCTCTTCTCTCACTCTAAATTTGCAAAAAGAATTTTCTACTCCTTCACCCCCTCAAAATCATAGAAGTTAGATATCCCTTTTCCCTTTCTCACCTGAGGACATGGAATCTTCGCCTGAAAACGTGGAGTATTCGCCGTACTCGAGACAGGACATGAAGATGGAGCCAAGGAGAGTTTAACCATAGAAATCGTCGCGAACTCGTTAGGAGTTTCGCGAAGATAGTGTGTGAGTGTGTAATGTTTGGTAGTTCGTTCTTGCATGGTGTGTTCCAGTCCTGGACTTGGCCACACCTATTTTGGTCTTTCTCGTTTGCGAAAAGAATTTTTCGTGGGGATATTTCTTTTTTCTTCTCTTCTGTTCTCTCCTTTCCTAGTGATTTCCCTCTTACCTTGACCTTTTCTGGGTTAGAATGGCTCGTCGTGCCCGTCGTCAAGTCCGTGTCCCTAACCGCTTCGGATATGAAGATGACCCAGTTCAAGCAGCCAACCATAACCTCCACGAGGATCAGAATATAGACCAAGTAGCAGATAATGGACATGAGGACGTTAATGAACCCGTCAATCAGAATGTAGGCACGAACCAACCTGAGTTTCCCCCACCTCCACCACTTCACATGAACCTCCAACAACTCCTGGCTATGCAAACTCAGATCCTACAAGGAATAGCCCAAACCCTAGCCGGATTACAACAAGGGCAAGTGCAACCCCAACAACCTCAACCTTACCAAAACAATGGAAGATCCAAGTTGATAGACTTTCTAAGATCAAGACCCCCTGAGTTCTCCCACACCGTCGAGCCAGTCGAAGCCGATGATTGGCTTAAAGACGTGGAAAGAAAACTAAACCTGGTACAATGCACCCCAATAGAGAAAACCCTCTACGCGGCCCATCAATTAAGAGGACCAAGCCGCGGAATGGTGGGAAAATTATTGTGCCCGCACATGAAAATGCTAGCGACCATCGAATGGAAGGAATTCGCGGAAGCTTTTCGAGCATCGTACGTTCCTGAGAGTATAATCGACATGAAAAAGGGACGAATTTAACAACCTCAAGCAAGGGCATAGCAGTATTAATGAATACCTGAGTCACTTCCATAAGTTGGCTCGATATGCCCCTGAAGAAGTAGATACAGACAAGAAGAAGATACGGAAGTTTCTGAAAGGAATGAACGTGGATGTAAGACTTCAACTCGTGCACATGAGTTCCCAACATTTCAGCATATGATCAACAAGGCTCTATTGGTAGAAGAAGCTGACAGAGAAATAGTGGACATAAGGAAACGAAGAGCCTCACAGCTTGGTTTCCAACAAAAGGATGGAACTCTTCGAAGAACCAACCCATCCAGACAGTTTAATAGAGGCCCAACCCAGTATGCCCCTTTTACTGGATTCGTCCCTCGCCCATCTACTCCAAGACCCCCACAGCAAATCAGGTGTCAGCAATGGTAATAGTGGAGAAGTAACTCCACGACACCCGCCATACCAACCAGAAGCTTGTCCGAAGTCGAGTGTTTCCGTTGCCATCAGATGGGACATTACTCTCGACAATGCCCTCAAGGCCAAGCGCATACCCGACCGGTGCAATCCAATATAGGAAGTAATAGAGTTCCCACGATCGGTCCCAAGAGCGTCAGTCCACAGAATAGCAGATCAGTGTCGCAGACTTCGCCTGTTTTCAGAAGATCTCGCCTCAACCACGTAAATGCAGAAGAGGTACAAGACGCCTTAACCCTCGAGACCGTAGACGAGGCAGACAGAAGATCAGGTCCCACCGGAGCAGATGAACCTACAAAAGATCTGGAAGATTAAGCATCAAGATCACATACTCGCCAGGATGTCATGAAGCTTTTGCCAAGACCTGAAGATGAAGATCGGAAAGTGTAGGTATGTATAATAACCAACAAAGACCTGAGTAAGATAGGTGCCGTAGTTCTCCCCGTAGCCGTCGTGTTCCCCTTATCTCGAATCTCGGGGACGAGATTCTTTTTAAGGGGGTAGGTTTGTTAACGCCCTCGGGTTTCCGGGCCGTTAAAAACTATTTTCGTTAAAAACCCTAATTTCAAAAACTTGGATTCTTTGTGTGTGCTTAAGACTAAGTGCCAAAAAATCTCAGATCCAAGCTCCCTTTGAAACTCTAAATCCTCGATCCCAACTTCTTTCCGATTCCGAGACTCGAATTTTGCAGTTCGATTGTCTCTCTCAAAACCCCCTCGAAAAAATTCAAAATCTAAACCCCTTCGAATTCCTTCAGAAGCCTTTATTCACTCCTCCCAAAAAAAATACCCGGGTTCGAATTTTGCAATTCGAAGCCCTCCGATAAAAACTCTTCGAAAATCATCCTTAGCCTTTCAGTGAAATCTCTTCATTTTGTTCCTCTCAAAAATTCAGATTTCATCGAGAACTCCCTTCCCGCAACTTGTCAAATTATATATATTTCCAAAAGTCCTCAAATCCAAAGAAGTTAAATTCAAGTTCTAAATTCCCTCAAGATACTCCAATTCTATTCCATTACAAAATTCCCAAAGTTAAATCCAAATCCAGTCCCCTTTTGAATCTCCTCTTTCTTATTCCAAATATATCCAAATATCCATATATATGTATATACGCCCAAATCCCATCTCAGAAACACCTCTCAAAAGTCCCCACAAATTCCCTGATCATAGTCTCGAATTAAAATTAATTTCGAACCGACAACCCCTTTGAAACCCTCCCTCGAATCCCTTCTTAAAAATATATATACATATCTATAGTATATGTATCAGAGTCTCTATCAAAGCCTCTTGATTAATTCCTGGAAGTGTTTATGAGCCAAGCATCCAATCCCAAAATAAAATCTCCTTTCAAATTCCCTACAAATCCCTCAAATCAAATTTCTGGAAAAATTCAAAGCCTCCTGTATCGCTTGGGCCTCCCTATCTCTCTCTCTCCCTCGATCCCGGCCTCCCCTCCTCCTCTCTTCCTCGGCCTCTGTTCGCAGCCAGCCGAAGCCGGACCCACCAGCCAGGCATCGCCGCCGCGCCCCACCCGCGCCCTCTCGCGCTCGCCCGCGCCCTCGCTCTCGCCCGCGCCTGCCACGTGCCACTCCCCGGCCTCGCACCCCGTGCGCACAGGCGCCTCTCCGACCCCGTCGACCACAGGCGAGAGCCGTCCGTGCCCTACCGTGCCAGCCCGTGCCCGCCTCATCCCACCCGTGCCGAGCCCGTGCCTCTCCAGCCCTGCCCGTGCCCGTGCCCCTCCAGCCCGTGCCCGTGCCCCTCCAGCCCGTGCACTCCAGCCCGTGCCCGTGCCCCTCCAACCCGTGCCCCTGCCCCCTCCGTCCAGTGGACCCCGCACGTCGGACCCGTCCCCTACCTCGCGCCTCTCCCTTTTCTCTCTCATCTCCCGAACCTTCTCGCCCATCCCCGAGCCGGCCGCCTCCGTGCGCACGCCCATCACCCCCGGCCCGCACGCCAGCGGCACGGAGCCGAACGCGCCCGCGCGCCCCGCGGACAGCCGGTCGTGTCGTCTTCCCGACGTCGATCTCTCTCTGCTTCTCTCTCTTTCTCTCGATCCTTCTTCTCTCTTCCAACACCGTCCGTGCCCCCCAGCTTCGTCAAACCCGCAGGCACCGCCGCCCGCATCGCGCCGCCCTCCTGCTCGATCTTCCCGGCAAAAGCCTCGATTCGTCTTGTCGCTATCCCGTCGCCATACCCTCTGCCTCTCTGTCTCCCTCTTCGTGTCTCGCTGCAGCACGAGGTAGCCCGATGACGCAGCCACAGTAGGCGGCCCATGATGCGCCTCGACGGCTGAGCTTGAGCTTATCCCGTGCTCCCATCACCCTATCCGCTGACGATAGCTCCCGAGCTCTCTATAAATAGGGAGCACCCCCTCCGCCATTCCGGTCGCCAAGCCCGAACACCAAGACTAGCTCGCCACCGGAGCATCCCTCCGCCGCTTCTCTGACCAAGCTTCCACCGCCGTTCCAGGGCCGCTGACCAAACCGCCGCCACCACCGAGTCCCCTGAGCCACCCCGAAGCACCTCCGCCCCTCACCCGCCGCGATTAGCCACTAAATCGAAAACCCCCAAATCCTTCCTCCGCCGTCCGCCATTGCCGTTGCTCCAGAGCTCGCCTTTGCGCTGGTAAGAGCTCGGTTTTTCCCCTCGTTCTCCTCCCCGCCAGAGCACCGCCCCGCCGTGTCCATCCCCTAGCTCCCGACCTCACTCCGCCACCGCCGGCATTCCGCCGCCGCCGCCCATCCTTTCTCTCTCTCGTGGCCGCTCCTGTCTCGTGTCGCCGGCCGCCGTCGACCGCCGTTAATCCAATCCGAGCCGGCCACCTCTTTCCTCATCCTTTCCGCTCCCGCCGCCCTGTCCCTTTTTCCCGGCGCGCGCGCGCTCGCCAAATCCTCCCCGGCCGCCGCTAGCCGTCGGATCTCTTCCCCGGCCTCTCTCTCTCTGTCTCTCTCTGTGTCTCTACAAGGAGCCATGCCCTCCTCTTTCTCTGAGCCTTACATGTGGTCCCTACATCTTCTCTCTCTAGCCCTGACAAGTGGGCCACCATCCTCAGTTTCCACTCTCCAGCCACTGATCCAGGGTCCCACCTGTCAGCCCAATTTCCAGAATTAATTCCTTCCCAATAATTCAAATAATCCTTTTCTTATTCCAGAAAAATCCCTAAGACTCCCAAAATTCATATCTTCTTAACCGTAGCTCCAATTGACTCCGTTCAAGTCTCTAAACTTTTCTAAAAATAAGATCTACCTTATGGCACTATTAGTTATTAATAATAGTATATTATTTCTAGGGTTTTGTATGTGTTTTTCTCTCGTTTTGCGCGTAGTCGACGCTTTGGAAATTCGTCGGACGTCGGATTTTCGTTGAAGCCTGAAGACGAAGTCTGAGGCAAGTCACTCCTTGACCATATTGCTCCTAAATTTAAAATATGTTTGTTTGCAAAAATTGCATGTTAGTGTGCACGATAAATTGATTGCCTCGGTTTGCGTGTCGAACCGACGGACCTGCCCAGGTAGTTGCATAAATCCTGTAGGTTTTGATATTCCTATTCCTTGTCGCTCCACTTCGTGGTACCTCGGTTATCGTGCTCTCTGAGCATGGATTCCGATGGTTCTACTCAGAACACAATTGTTTTCGATTTGGGAAAAATTTGGGTTTTCAAAGTGGTTTTTAAAAACCCGACATGCGATGTCGGCGAGATTTGCGAAACAAAATCTATTTGCGAAAGTTTCGCGGTGCAAAGTGATCGCCTGTGTGGTGGCACTTCGTATTCGCATATAAGGACCGATTCCTTGAGGAATTGCACTGAGCATGTCACAGTGCGACCACACGGGTGGTATGGGACACCCCTGGCTGAGTAATTAGTGTTCCCAGGATGGTTTTCGGTTGCTAAAAATGGGACCGGCTGGTGCCAAGAGGGCGATATACCCTCGTCCTGAGTACAGAAAGTGAGTTCCTGGTACTTGGTTGAGTGTGAGCACCATTTATAGGGCAGCGTGCTATCCTGGGAAGGCTTTGGAAAGCTTTGTCGCGAACCTCCCCACCTGATCAGTTTGGGAGTAGCTTGCGTCGTGTGGGTAAAGCGTACAATCTTTGCAAAGATCAATGAACTGGTGTTGTTCGAAACAAGCCGTTGCCCACGGTTACGGGCAATGTGAGTGATTCCTCTAGCGTAGATTTGTTTGCAAGTGTTTGCGAAAGAGATTTGTGGTATGGAATCGTTACCAGAATTGGCCTTTGTGGCTGATGGATGACCTGAGTGGTCTGAAACGGGGCTGTGTGACCCGGGATGTCGATTGACATCATAGTTAGGCTCCCCGAGTGGAAGCAGTTTGAGTTGAGATTAAGGATGGCTGGAGAGTCATCGATATGAGTTATGAGATGAGATGAAATGATGTCCCGGATGGGACTAAAGTGAAAGATGAGATTACGTCCTAGTGAGGACGAAATTGAAAATAAAGTAATAGAGTTGAATCGTGGAAGGCTCTTGTAGGCAGATCACTGAGCCGGCTGTCAGCAATACTTGAGATCAATTAAAATTTGCTTCGGTCGCTTGAGTTGTTGAAAAAGCAATTCGCGGACAGGATCGAGGCGAGAGCCTCCTTCCAGTCACTTGAGACAACTCACATTAGGTTTTCGAAAGTGTTTTAAATTAAATGGTTTGCAAAATAAACCCCAGCCTTTCTTTGATAGCCTGCCTAACTCACATTTCCTGTGACTTGCTTGAGTACGTAAACTCAAATCCATGTCTTTTCTCCCCTCATTAGGAAGAGTTGAGTTGAAGTGAAGATTTTAGGGTTTCTTCCTATCCACGTTGCTGTTGGTTGGGTTCTCGCTGCTTGTCGCTTCCGCTTGCTTGGTCTGTTGCCGTATGCTGCTCAGGCTTGCCCGAAGTCGCACTTATAAAGGTATAGTATATATATTCGGATATTATAATTGCGGTGGTACATCTCATTGACCGCGGGGAGGAAGGGGGTTGGAGGAGGGTACCAGCTTGGTTTCCTGGAACGTGGCTACGGCGGCATCGCGGTCCGTGGCGGTTTGGTTCCACGCCACTCTCAACACGGCGCTTGCCTCTGTATCGCGTGCAGGGTGGGGTCCAGGGGCGGAGCGCGCTACAGAACACAAGAGATTATTGGAAAAAATAGTATCGACGGCATCCACACGGCGAGAAGTGCCCGTCAAACCACGGACGAAGGGCGGCGACAAACACGGATAATACTCTAGGACATGGTCTACGTTGGAACTATTCTCCATGCATCTCAACTTTCTAAGTCAGAGACTATGCTGACTAAGTCGCGCCCATGGAGAAAGATTGTCGAGTCCACACTTCATCGTTAGCAATGTATACAATAAAGTGCGTACAATAAGAGGAACTAAATTTGTGTAAGCAGCGAGTCGACATAGGCCAAAAGGCCAATTAATATGATTCAGCCGAAGCTGGTGCCCTAACCATCCACCACAAGCAATTCCGACTAGGGGTACACCCCCAAAGAATCATCCTGAAAAGCAACGGAATCCCGTAGCGACTCAACCTACAACCAGGTATCACACGAAGAATACAAGCAAGAAGTCGCCGCGGAGTACATTACTAATGTATGGCAATGTCATCCTACGAATACATGCAAGTTAAATCAAGAACAAAGGCTAATTTGTGGGTTTAGTTTTGCATAAAAGCTAATTATTAGGTTCACAATCATTGCAACGGTATTTAAACAATCACTTAGAAACATTTAGAAAGAGCGAAGTGAGATCAATAAATTTTCAACTAATCCTCACATGGCCAACAAGTCATCATAGACATTGTGTAATAGTCATGACGTTAGGTTCTGCAGTTAAATTCACCAATCCTCATCCCAATGCTAAAGCATGTTAGAATATAAGTCTATACTCCCAGAGATAAAGGAACACAACCATGGCCAGCTCATGCGATGACCCAGGTTAAGCTGTATCGTTCAGATCTAACTATAATGTTTTGACTCGTCATAGTTGCCAGTAGCTTATCGAATATACCTTACATGATGTATAAACCTAATCAGCGTCTACACTCTAGTCTATTCCCTGAAACCGCACCTCGCTCGCTTGTGCAAATCCACGGTACCACCACACTCAATCACGCTCGTTTCAATACCTCCCAGTACTAGAGTGCATACACACAACAGCCCTCTAGCCAGCCTCGAAAAAGGACGTGCAACCTCTCAACACGTGTAGCTCTGCTTCCAGCCTGAGTCGTTACTCCACATCGCCCTGGCGAACCCGAAACCCGATAGCCTGCGAGGGAGCGCCCCACGCCTTTCACCCGGCGCCAGTGTGCACTCTCCCGCGCAAAACGGCTCCCCACGATCACACAAGCCGTTGATTGACAATTAGCGCCTACGCAGGAGTGATCACATCCTCATTCAAGAGGTAGCTCCTCTGGACATCCTATCGCGTAACACAGGTTCAGCGACCTGCCCCTACTAGCCCCTGCAGCACGAACCAAGAAGCCAACCGCGCTCACATTCAGATACTTAATGCCGCTATGATAAGCCTACACGGTAGCACATGTGTTACTGTTTAACTGAGAAAAATAGAATATGACACTGCGTCGGTCAGTAATGCACCCGGGCAAACACTCCCCTATCGGTGTCACGAGCGTCGCATATGCACGACCACGCCGCCCAAGTTCTAATCAGGTTTCATCATTTACGCGCACAATAACAGGAGTTTTTCTCTGTCCAGAATTCGCTCTCTG
>RYFJ01000942.1:0-151332 GCA_003991445.1 Oryza meyeriana var. granulata | reverse complement strand
CGATTGAAACCCGGTACTCTGCGTATCGTGTTTGCCGAAACAAATAAAGTTGTGACAATCTTTGATGTACAGAGACATTAGTGCATGTTGGCTTGACTATGTTATTATCATTAAGGACCATTTTTCTTTGGGGATTCCATCCGAGCATGCTTACAGTGCGACCACTGCGGGTATTATGGAATGCCCTGGCCGAGTAAATAGTAGGTTTAGGGAATGTTCAGTGCCGACTCAGAATCACATGTGTGGATCTTCGGCGGCAATTGATTAACCCTCAGACCTGGCTTTGGAAAGGGCCTTGTACGAATTTTCTGGGTACAGGCCAGTACCGGTATAATTTTCGTGTCCGGATGGTGTAAGCGCACACCCCTGCAGAGTTTAGCACAGAATGTTCGAACAGCGGGCCGCACTTAAGGGCGATGTACGGTGATCCCATAGCGTAGATTTGTTTGCCAGTGATTTGTGAAAATGTTGATGGAAAAGGGAACCGGGACCAGAGTTTGCCAAGTAAGCAAACGGAGGCCCTGTTGCCAGAAACGGATCTGTGTGGTCCGGGGTGTTTAAGCACCTAATCAAGTGTGTGAAAAGTAACAGGATGAAGATCAGCCCCCAGGTTCATAGCCAGGGCAGCAACTTAAGCCCCTCGGTTGTACCAGGGCGGCAGTTGTACTGATGTCTTCCGGGTTGTAAGCCAGAAGACGGAATTGGATCATGCCCCGTTGTAGCCAGGGCAGCAGTTGATCGAGTTGTGCTCCCGGGTTGTAGCCAGGGAAGCCATTTAGCTTGCTGGTTGTAGCCGCGTAGCGGGCATTAAGTGTCCATGAACAGCTCCCGGGGCTGTGTAGCTAGGGCAGCAATTTCGAAGCTCCCGGGTTGTAGCCAGGGCGCACGTTTAGCTAGCTGGTTGTAGCCAGCGTAGCGGGCATCAAGTGCCACAGCTGAGATTTGGTTGTAGCCGAGTCTCAGGGTCAACGAGTGGTTGTAGCTACTCGGGAATACAAGGACCAACAAATGCAAAATAAAAGATGATAAAGAACATGTATGATTAGCGCTTGATTCATTACTAAAAGTGGCGAGTTTGTTTGAAAAGCAACTTGCGGAAGTGGATCGAGGCGTGAGCCTCTTTCCGACAACAAAGAATTTAAACTCACTAGTGTTTGCAAAGAAAAGAGTTTCTAAAGGCAGCTTTTTCGCAAATAAGTCCTTAGACCTTTCTGTCTGATCGACATTGGCATTCATTTCCGGCATTGCTGAGTAGAAAGTACTCACCTTGTTCATATATGTATAGTAGGTTTTTGGAGAAGAAGACGAAGACCCGACTGCTACAACTGAGTCCTCCAAGACCAGGCCGACTACGAAGACTTCTGAAGGTTTTCGAGCCTAGTTCCCAACCGAGCCTATGTGTAGCTTTGTCCAGCTTTCCGCCCTGTTTTGCTGTTCACGCTAGTTTTTACCTGTTGATTATTTTGCCCATCCCGGGTCCTGTCC
The DNA here is from genome assembly GCA_003991445.1 of Oryza meyeriana var. granulata. Lineage (NCBI taxonomy): Eukaryota > Viridiplantae > Streptophyta > Magnoliopsida > Poales > Poaceae > Oryza > Oryza meyeriana. Next base: position 149,847 of record RYFJ01000942.1, on the reverse strand, counting down.
TGGATGGATTCTCCGTTGTATATGATAATGTGTATACAATGTTATGTATTTATTGTAACTCTGAGTGTAGCATTTTGTGCGTACCCGACTACTAATCCTGGGATCGGGCGCCAGTATGCCATGGTGGCCTTCCACCTAGTCGGGAGGCGCCAACAGAGTGGTATCAGAGCAAAGGTTTGGCCCTAGGAGCGAAACCCCACCGTTAGATGTCCTTGAGGATCTTACTTTGAAAACTATACTATTTGCAAAAATCTAGGACTTGTCTGGTATCATATTACTCTCTGCCTTTGGTAGAATTTTGGAAAAAGTGTTCTAAAACTCTTGGCTATCTTCTACCTTTGGGTCCTGCCAAGCCCTTAGTTCCAGTGCCCTATATCCGTCTTCTTTCGGCATGGCTGGTTTCGGAGTATGTTCTAGGTTCTGCGTTTGAATCCATCTTGCTAATCTTGTTGCTCCTTCATCTGTCCGTCGGTTTGGTTGGCCGATATCCTTGCTGAGCCTTTCTCCCTTGGTTGCCCTTTTCTAGGACCTAGATGGCAGAACGTCAGCGCCGTACTGTTCGTGCTCCAGCTCGCTGGGTTTTGAGGGCAAGGACTCAGTCCGCACAACCTGCTTACTGCCACGGAGGAACAAGAGTGGAGCAGACCATGATCGGATGTCCGGAAATGGTCCGTGCAGCCGCCTTGGTACCTTTGACGCTGCCAGCAGCAAACCTGGAGGATTGCCCAACCTCCTCACCTCTTCCAGCAGAGCCCCAGCAGCTTATGGCCATCCAACCCAGATCTTGCAAGGCATTGCTCAGAACTTGGCCGCAATGCAGCCCTCTCTCCATCAAGTTGTCAACCCACACAAGCTCATGGCCGCTCCAAGCTTGCGGACTTCATGAGGTCCCGTCCAGCCGAGTTCTCTCACAGACTGCTGAGCCAGTAGAGGCTGATGACTGGCTGAAGGATATGATAGAAAGTTGAACCTAGTGCAGTGCACACCCTGTGGAGAAAACCCAGTTTGCTGCACACCTAAAACTTCGTGGACCGAGCAGCCGACTGGTGGGAGAACTACTGTGCTGCTCATCAAGATGCTGCGCAACATCGCCTGGCCCGAGTTTGTTGAAGCCTTGCAGAGCTGCACATGTCCAGAAGGAGTAATAGACATTAAGAGAGAAGAGTGCAACAACCTCAAGCAGGGACATTCACAGCATTCAGCGAGTACCTGAGCGGTTCAACCACCTAGCTCGCTATGCCCAGAGGATGTGGAACAAGGACAAGAAGAAAATCAGAAGGTTTCTGAAAGGGATGAATAGTGGCAATGAAGATCCAGCTTCTTGCCCATGACTTCCCTACCGTTCCAGCACATGGTCAAACAGAAGCCTAGTAGTTGAAGACGCAAGGAAGGAGATTCGAAGTTTTTCGAAGCGCAAGGCTCCCAGATGCAGTTAGTAGTGGTCCGAGTACTAGGCCCTATCTCCCAGTCCTTCCGTTAGTTTGCCCCACCGTCCCAGTTTCAAGAGCAGGTGTTTCGCCCATCGTGTTTCCCGCCCGGCTTCTTCTGTTTCAGTCCCGACCCCTCAGTGCAAGTACCGGTGCAAGTCGCCACTACCTCAGCTTTGGTGTCGGCCTTCAGCAGAGGAGTATGGCCCGAGTGCCCCTGGAAGCCGATGGCTACAACTGCAACGAGTTGGGGTCACTTCGCCCGATTGTTCACTGTGCCCCCAGAAGCAAGACCCTGCAACCTCTGGACGCCCCAACGCCAGTGCTTCAAGAGCCCCTGTGTTCAGTCGAGGACAGCCGACTACACATGCTAGTGGATCTGCCTCCCGTCCCCCTCCGGCCTTTGGACGTGGCCGTGTCAATCATATCCAGTCGGAGACAGCCCGAGAAGCTTCAGATGTGGTAATGGGTACGTTTCTTGTCAACTCCGTACCTGTAGTTGTTCTGTTTGATTCTGGAGCATCGTATTCCTTTATTTCTCAATCTTTTGTGGATAAGTATGGTTGGGATGTTCAAGGCCTTAGGATACCTATGGTCATACACTCCCCTGGCAAGGAGTTTAGGTCAGACCAGTCTTGCCCTGGAGTTACCCTGGTAATTAAAGGAGTTAGTTTCTCAGCCAACCCCATTGTCCTGGAATCACAAGGCTTGGATTTGATTCTAGGCATGGACTGGTTAGCTAAGCACAAAGGCCGAATAGACTGTGCAACTAGCACCATAACCCTGCAGTGCTCTTTTGGACAAGAAGTGAAGTTTGCCTCTCCTGGAAACCCCAAGAACCTATCTCTCCTGAGTTCTGTGCAAGTAGTCCCTTTGGAAGAAGTGCCGGTGATCAATGAGTACCCTGATGTCTTCCCAGACAGTCTACCCGGAATGCCCCCTGATAGAGAGATTGAGTTCTCTATAGAGTTGCTACCCGGCACAGCACCCATATTCAAGAGACCCTATAGAAAGGCGGCTAAAGAGTTAGCCGAAGTGAAAAAGCAGATAGAAGAACTTGAGAGCCTAGGTTTTGTGCGACCTAGCACATCACCTTGGGGAGCTCCAGTGCTCCTAGTGGAAAAGAAGGATAAGACCAAGAGGATGTGCGTTGATTATCGCGCACTGAATGAAGTAACCATCAAGAATAAGTATCCTCTACCAAGGATTGATGATCTGTTCGACCAGTTGCAAGGAGCTAAAGTTTTCTCTAAGGTTGATTTGAGATCAGGATACCACCAGTTGAAGATCAGACCTGAGGATATACCCAAGACAGCTTTCCTGACCCGTTATGGATTATATGAGTATACAGTGATGTCCTTCGGACTCACTAATGCCCCAGCTTTCTTCATGAGTCTTATGAATAAGGTATTCATGGAATATCTCGACAAGTTTGTCGTGGTATTTATGGATGATATCCTAATCTTCTCCAAGGACGAGCAAGAACATGTTGGACATTTGAGAATGGTTCTAGGAAAGTTAAGAGAACACCAATTGTTTGCCAAGTACTCGAAGTGTGAGTTTTGGCTAGACCGAGTTGCTTTTCTCGGGCATGTGGTCACTGCCCAAGGAGTAGAAGTGGACCCGGGGAAAGTGAGAGACGTGCTTTCTTGGAAGTCCCCGACTACCGTCACAGAAGTAAGAAGTTTCCTAGGTTTGGCTGGTTATTATCGGAGATTCATTGAAGGATTTTCAAGGATTGCCAAACCCATGACAGAATTGCTAAAGAAGGAAAAGAAGTTTGTGTGGAGTGACGCCTGTGAGAAAAGTTTTCAGGAATTAAGGAAAAGGCTGACTACTCCGCCTGTGTTGATCCTTCCGGATATCAGGAAAGACTTTGAGGTATACTGTGATGCAGCCCGACTAGGCATAGGCTGTGTGCTTATGCAGGAAGGAAGAGTGGTTGCTTATGCCTCAAGACAGTTAAGACCTCATGAGAAGAGTTACCCTACACATGACCTAGAGTTGTCAGCAGTAGTGCATGCCTTGAAGATATGGCGACACTACCTAGTCGGAAACCGGTGTGAAGTATACACCGATCACAAGAGCCTGAAGTACATCTTCACTCAGACCGAGCTTAATCTCAGACAAAGAAGATGGCTTGAGTTGATTAAAGATTACGACCTTGGAATACATTACCACCCTGGCAAGGCAAATGTTGTTGCTGATGCCCTCAGTCGGAAAGTCCATTGTAATGCCATCTTGACCCTGCCCCTTCAACCCGAGTTGAGTCGAGAACTGGAAAAGCTAAGGATAAATATGGTCAAGCCAGGAACGCTGGCGACCTTGCTGATTCAGCCTACATTGGAGGACCAGATCAGAGAAACTCAAAAGGTAGATAAAAAGATTGTCTCTATTAAGGAAAGCATGACCCAAGAAAAAGCCCCCGAGTTCTCCATCGACAGCAAAGGAACTGTTTGGCTTGGAAAACGCATTTGCGTGCCCGACAGAAAGGAAATCCGAGACTTAATCTTGAGAGAGGCCCATGAGTCCGCTTATTCCATCCACCCAGGAAGTACCAAGATGTACCGGGATATAAAGGATTATTACTGGTGGCCTGGAATGAAGCGAGATATTGCCGAGTATGTCGCGGTTTGTGACATTTGTCAAAGGGTTAAAGCCGAGCATCAGAAGCCAGCAGGATTGCTTCAGCCCTTAAGGATACCCGAATGGAAATGGGAAGAAATAGGAATGAATTTCATCGTTGGATTACCTAAGACCCCAACAGGACATGATTCCATCTGGGTAATAGTGGACCGACTGACCAAAGTCACCCACTTTATCCCCGTCAAGACCACCTACCCGGCTAAGAAGTTAGCTGAGTTGTACCTGACCAAGGTTATCTGCCAACATGGAGTCCCAAAGAAGATCGTGTCCGACCGAGGAGCTCAGTTCACATCCCACTTTTGGCAAAAGTTGCATGAGGCAATGGGCACTAATCTCAATTTCAGTACTGCATATCACCCCCAGACGGATGGACAGACCGAGAGAGTAAACCAGATCGTGGAAGATATGCTAAGAGCATGTGCCCTGGATTTTGAAGGAACCTGGGATCTCTGTCTGCCTTATGCCGAGTTCTCCTACAATAACAGCTATCAAGCTAGTATCCAGATGGCCCCCAATGAAGCTCTATATGGACGCAAGTGTAGAACTCCACTCTGTTGGACAGACGTAGGAGAAACGATGGTTTTTGGACCAGACATTTTGAAAGAGGCAGAAGAGCGAGTTAAGGTTATCCGAGAGCGCCTGAAGACAGCCCAAGCCCGACAGAAGAACTATGAGGATAATCGGAGACGAGAGCTCGAGTTTCAGATAGGAGACCATGTGTATCTCCGAGTATCACCCCTGCGAGGAACAAAAAGATTCGGAATGGGTGGAAAGCTAGCGCCTCGCTACATCGGACCTTACCCTATCGTTGACAGACGCGGAGTGGTGGCGTATCAACTGGAGTTGCCCGAAGAACTCTCTGACGTCCACGATGTGTTCCATGTGTCCCAGTTGAAGAAATGCCTTCGCATCCCAGAAGAGCAAGTTCTGATGGAAGAGATCAACGTACGACGCAACCTTACGTACAAGGAACGCCCGACTCGGATTCTTGAGACAAGGGATAGATGTACAAGACGAAAGACAATCAGATTCTGCAAGGTGCAATGGAGTAACCATTCAGAGGATGAAGCTACATGGGAACGAGAAGATCGCCTTCAAGATGAGTACCCGGAGCTCTTCGCTGAGTAGCTGAATCTCGGGACGAGATTCTGTTAAGTGGGGGAGGTTTGTAAGGACCCGTTTTCCGTTCCCTGTTGAAACTTGTTTTTCTGGATCTTAATCCTTTCCTATCCTGTCAGCTGTGCCTCTGTTTCCCCTCTTCCCGGCCAGCCGACTACCTTCTCCCCTGAGCCGAGTAGATTGCTACTCAGTCCTTGTATCCAACCCTTTTCCTCTGTCTTACTCGGACCTCCTTGCTGCCGAGTAAGCACTGTGTAGTGGCCGACTACCTTGTCGAGACCTGTTGTTTCTTGTCCCCCGAGTTGCACCCGCCCGTTGGACGCCGACTACCGAAGTGGAGAAGAACCAGTCTTCACCTACCCGCAGCACCGCTTGGACCGATGGACAATAACCTGCTGCATCGCTTGGACCAGTGGTCAGTCCGAAGCCCTGTTAGTGAGATTTCTCCAACCTGTCCTAGCCTTGACCTTAATACCTCATCGCCGCTACAGTGCTCACCAACTCCCTGACCACGCCGGACTCTCAAGTCAATCCCTGCGTGGACATCAAATCCTTTGTCAGTTCACCTTGACCTTTTTCTCCCTAGCCGTTGCCAGCTTCACCGTGCCTCACCCTTGCACGCCGGCTATATATTGAGCCATCCATGCTCCTTCTTCCTTTGTTTTGCAAACCGGCCAGCTCCAGCTCTGTTAAGTTCTCATCCTCTCAAGCTTTGGATCTCTGTCGCCTGGTTCGCAAGCCTGGTTCAGCCGACTGCCACCTTTTCTAGAGCCGACTACTTCTTGATCCTTTTCTTGGTGTTTTAACCCTCCTGCTTATCAGTGTTTCTCTTTCTGTTTGTTCAGAGCCTGAACCGGTGGACGATCCCGAAGCCGCCTTCGCCGAAGAAGACCCCTCCTTGGAACAAGGCAAGCCTCTTTGATCATATTGTTTCCCATATATACAAAACTATGTTGTTTGGAAAATATATGCATGCTTAGTTTACACCTTTTTAAACTGTTGGCCTCGGTTTACAAGCGAAACCGATGGACCTACCCAGTAGCCGCACATATTTGGTAGGATGTTGATACATTTCTCCCTTGAGAGCCCCACAAATGGCACGCTAGCATCCTATCTGAGGATACGATGCCGAGTAGAATGGCTTAGCTCTGCAACGTTGTTTGTCGTTTGGGAAAAACATTGGGTTTTACTAAACTAATTGGAAAACCCGGTACTCTGCGTATCGGCGTGTTTGCGAAACAAATAAAGTTGTGAAAATCTTGATGTACAGAGACAGTGCCTGTGTGGCTTGGCTATGTATTATCATTAAGGACCGTTTCCTTTGGGGATTCCATCCGAGCATCTTACAGTGCGACCATGCAGGTATTATGGAATGCCCCTGGCCGAGTAAATAGTAGGTTTAGGGAAGTTCAGTGCCGACTACTGAATCCTGTGTGGATCTTTCGGCTGGCATTGGATAACCCTAGACTGGCTTTGGAAAGGGCCTTGTCATGAATTTCTGGGTACAGGCCAGTACTCGGTGTAATTTTTCATGTCGGATGGGTAAAGCGCACACCCTCTGCAGAGTTTAGCAGAACTGTTCGAACAGCCGTGCCCACGGTTAAGGGCGATGTAAGGTGATTCCCATAGCGTAGATTTGTTTGCCAGTGATTTGTGAAAATGTTTGATGGAAAGGGAACCGTGACCAGAGTTTGCCGAGTAAGCAAACGGAAGGCCTGTGTGGCCAGAAACGGATCTGTGTGGTCCGGGGTGTTAAGCACCATAATCAAGTGTGTGAAAAGTAAACAGGATGAAGATCATGCTCCCGGGTTGTAGCCAGGGCAGCAAACTTAAGCCCCCGGGTTGTAGCCAGGGCGGCAGTTGTACTGATGTCTTCGGGTTGTAGCCAGAAGACGGATTGATCATGCTCCCGGGTTGTAGCCAGGGCAGCAGGTTGATCGAGTTGTGCTCCCGGGTTGTAGCCAGGGAAGCCACTTTAGCTAGCTAGTTGTAGCCAGCGTAGCGGGCATTAAGTGCCATGAACATGCTCCCGGGTTGTAGCCAGGGCAGCAATGTTCGAGCCCCCGGGTTGTAGCCAGGGCGGCGGTTTAGCTAGCTGGTTGTAGCCAGCGTAGCGGGCATCAAGTGCCACAGCTGAGATTTGATTGTAGCCGAGTCTCAGAGTCAACGAGTGGTTGTAGCTACTCGGGAGATACAGGACCAACAAATGCGAAATAAAAGATGATAAGAACATGTATGTTTATGCTTGATTCACTAAGTGGCGAGTTGTTGAAAAGCAACTTGCGGAATGGATCGAGGCGTGAGCCTCTTTCCGATAACAAGAATTTAAACTCACTAGTGTTTGCAAAGAAAAGAGTTTCTAAAGGCAGCTTTCGCAAATAAGTCCTTAGCCTTTCTGTCTGACCGACATGGCATCTTTCCGGCTTGCTGAGTACGAAAGTACTCACCTTGTTCATATATGTATAGTAGTTTTTGGAGAAGAAGACGAAGACCCGACTGCTACCGAGTTCCTCCAAGACCAGGCCGACTACGAAGACTTCTGAAGGTTTCGAGCCTAGTTCCCAACCGAGCCTGTGGTGTAGTTTTGTCCAGCTTCCGCCCTGTTTTGCTGTTCACGCTAGTTTACCTGTTGATTATTTTGCCCATCCCGGGTCTGTCCTGGATGGATCTTCTTGTATATGTAAATGTATACCTGTTATGTATTTATTATAACTCTGAGTTGTATCATTTTTGTGCGTACCCGACTACTGATCCTGGGATCGGGTGCAGTATGCACATGGTGGCCTTCCACCTAGTGGCCTTCCACCTAGTCGGGAGGCGCCACAGTTATGACTGTTTTAAGGTAGTTAGCGCGCGTTAGGGAGAAATAGGCATAACTTTCAAGCGGTTCTATACTCGGTCGGTCCGACCGGGTTGAGACAGGCGGTCCGACCACCCTCATTTTACAGGCAGCCCCCTGGTTGCCTAAAAACCGCCCTCCCAAAGGACGGCAAGGGGGCCGCCTGCAAAATAGCCGACCCACGGACCGGCCATTTTGCAGGCGGCCCTCTTGTCGCCCTCCTAGAGGACGGTTTTTGGGCAGCCAGGGGGACCGCCTGCAAAAGTGTTGACGGCCGTCGGTGCCCGGCCGATGGCCATCAGCCACGTCATAAAATTGCTCTATGGGAGGGCGATTTTTGAAAAATTGCCCTCCCAGAGAACGGTAGAGGTATATTTTTGTAAATTTTTGAAACAAAAATATACTTTTGTAAATATTTTATTAAATAAATATAAAAATAAAAAATTCCACGATCGACCTCCATGGGCCACCTAACCAGCCCACTCACTCGGCCCCAATATTGGGCCGAGTCTAGCAGTCACTCTCTTCCTTGACACCATGAACATAGTCTAACGAAGACCATAGACTCATGAACTTTCCTCTCTCACTGACTGTGGACCATAGCTGTCAGTCCGAAAGGGATATTCCCTTGGAATGTTCCTTTTTCATTTCAATAAATCCTTATTCCATTTTCAAAAATTCCTTTCAACTTCAAAAATTCATATCTGTCCAACCGTAATTCCGATCGACTTCGTTCAATTTCCAAAATTTTTCTAAAAACGAGATCTACCCAACGACACTATTAGTTTATAATGCTATTATTATATTTGTAGAGTTTTGTGTGGTTTTTCTCTGTTGACCGCGTATTGGACGTTTCGGATTTTCGCCCACGCGAGGACTTCGACAATTAGGCCACCAAGATCAAGGCAAGCTACTCTTCGATCATATTGCTCCTAATTTTATGAAATGTGTTGATTGAAAAATTGCATGACTAGTATACAGTTTAATCTGATTCGGCCTCGGTTTGCATGTAACCAACGGACCTAACTATTAGTTGCATTATTTTCCATAGGATATTGGAAACTCTTAATCTCCTTGTCACTCCACTAAAATGGTACCTTAGTATCCGTGCTTTTTGAGCATGGGTATCGGTCAAACTCCCACATACACTGATAAATGACAACTTTGGGGGAAAAATGGTTTGGTAATCATTTTGGAAAACCCGACACTTGGTGTTGGTGGGTTTTAAAAGGAAAGTGATGGTTTGCGAAAGCTTGTGATACAGTATGCTTGCCTGCGTGGCTTGGTTCCGTATTCGCATATAAGGACCGATTCCTTGAAAAATGCCATCCAAACATCTTACAGTGCGACCACACGGATATTGTGGGATACCCCTGGAAAAGTAAATTATTAATTCATATTTATCTTGTATGCCAATGATTGTGGAACGCCAGGGATAAGGAGACGAAGTTATGTGTTCTGATAATAGCTCTTCGTGGCACTTCCCTCTATACATGGCGATCATGTTACCGATAGGTGTAGGAGTATCCTCGGTGTATCCTAAGTAGACGATGGTTATTCTTGCCTGATGCTTGTTGTGGATTCGACCAACTATGTGGCATGGGACATTCATAGGTTAGCTTTCGAAAGGCCTTGTCACAAACTTCCGGTACCGGCCAGTACTCGGTGTAAGTTTTGTGTCATGTGGGTAAAGCATGCAACCTCTACAGAGTTTAGTTAAACTATTCGAACAATCGTGCCAACGGTCAAGGGCGAATGTGAGGTGATTCTCTTCGCGTAGTTTTGTTTTGCCTGTGCTTTGTGAAACTGGTTTGTGGGAATGGGAATCATTGCCAGAGTTGATCTGTGTAACCGACGGATGACCTGAGTGGTTTGAAAAGGGCCTGTGTGACCTGGGATGCCGGATGACATCATAGAGTAGGCTTCCTAAAGGGAAGCGAGTGACTATAGGACATGGACGGCTCGAGAAGGCCAAGGTATAAGATGTGATGAGTATATTCACGTAAATATGAGGCTACTTATGGATGTGCTTGAGAAGAGGGAGATAAACAAATAAAGGAAAAGAGGGAAAAATAACTAAGACTAAAATTTTGTTTTTCGCTCGAGTTGTTGCAAAGCAACTCGTGGTCGGATCAAGACGTCGAGTCTCCTTCCCAATGGATTTATAAAAAAAAAACCCCACACTTAGGGTTTGGAAAAGGTTTTAAAAGAAAAGACTTGCAAAATAATTCCAACCCCTCCCTTTGAAGCTTGCATATCCCCATTTCTCAGTGGCTTGCTGAGTACAAAAGTACTCACCCTACTATTGTTGTTGTTTTTCTCCCCCTTTTCTTAGTACAGGTTGAAGATGGCGAAAGTTATGGTTTCGTCCCTAGACCCAAGCCGCTGCCCGTGGATTGGTGTCCGCCGCTGCTGTTTCTCTGATGAGGTTTGCTTCCCAGGGATTACCCAAGGTTGCAATATAAAGGTATAGATTTATTATTAGTATTGCAATGATTCATCATGTTACTATGGGTACCAGCATCATATTTCCTGGGACTAGTACCGGCATCGCGGTTCTGCAGGAGACGGTTTGCCGTTTCTCCCGCGGCGCACCCTCCTTGGCGCCGTCTGTGCGGTGGTGCTAGGGTGGGGTGTGACAAGGTGATATCAGAGCATAGGTTTGATTTTAGGAACGAGACCCATCTCATAAGTTGACCTTAAAGATGATATTTTCAAAACAAACACTATTTGCAAAAACTATTATCCCTTACCTTATCTTGTTATAAAGGGAATTTTCGAAAAAAAAACACAAGAACCTAGCCACATATCCTTCTCCTATTTCTATTTGAAGACAAAGAAGATTACGCAGTCAGTCAATGGAAGATTTCAAGAAGGAAGCTGGAAGAACGAAAACCTAGGGCCATCACTTACTCATTAGGAGTTTGTGTGTATGTGTTATGCTTGTTCAAGTTTGAGAAAATGTTTTCGTCTATAGCTTTTCCTTCCTCTCTCTCTCTCATTAGGTTTTCTCCGTCTAACCTCGGCCGATCTTCCAGATGGCCCGCCATCCCTGCCGTCAGACTCGTGCCCCTACGCACTCTGGAGACGAAGGACCTCAAGCTCAAACAGACAGCCGCAATCAACCTAACGATCAGAACCTTGACCATCGATCTCCAGCCTCTGCTGAATCAGTCAACCAAGCTGCACTTGGAAACCAACCTGAGATAACTCCACCTCTCCTTATGATTTTCCAACCAAACGTGAGTACCCAAACCCAGATCTTACAAGAAATAGCCCAAAAGCTAGCTGAGATACAGCAAACCCTAACCCAGCTTCAACAACCTCAACCAGTCCATGCAAACAACAGGTCCAAGTTAAAAGACCCCTTGATGACCTATCCACCAGGAGCTATCAGAAAGTCAACCATGCCAGCCTCCACCAAGAATCCACTCGCACCTATGAGCTTCGAGCAAATAATGGCTATCCAGACCCGAACATTGGCTCAGACAACCAAAACATGGCTATACCTAGAACAAAAACCTAGGGCCGTCACTTACACATTGAGCAGTTTTATATCACCATGTTGATCCTTTTAACAACATATTAATTAGTTTCTTATACCTCCATGTTGATGCTTTTAATTGAGGTTGCATTTTCAGTAAGCTGCATGTGTACGAAATTGCTGATAACACTAAACATATTGAACAGTTTTTTATACTGTCCTGTTGATGTTTTTAATTGAAGTTGCGTGCACAGTAAGCTGCAACTGTACTAAAACCATGTATATTTATCCATCGGGCTCCAATCATATACAATTTGCAGACATGTACCAGTTCTTTAGAAAACAATACATCAGGCCAGTCTGACTGGAAGGATTACTTTTCTTCAAGTGTATCCATTGGAAACTTGGTTTCGGAATCTAACTTGGTCACTGGGTTTTGCAATTTTGCTGTGTTGAAACCACCAGATCTTTTTTTGGAACCAGTATCAGCCCACTGGATTTGGAAGTTGGAGCCAACCACTCAATTAGTACTCAACTGCTTATGCCATCATATTTGTCTAGTTAAAACTGTGACAAAACATAAGCGCTGAAATACAGACAGGTCACAAGCAGGCAGACACGGGTGAGAGAGAGTTGACTGAGTTGTGAAGTTGCAGTACAATGGAGGAGGCGGCGGTGTTGGCGGGCTCAGGGTGGATCGTGTCGCCGATTGTGAGGAAGATTATCAACGAAGCTAGAACATACCTTGGCAAGGACATGGCGCAGGAGTTGGAAGATCTGGAGACCACCGTTATGCCGCAGTTGAAACTAGAGCCCCTGCCGGGTGGAGCTGGAGCTCTGGCTTTGGAAGCTCAAAGCAGCCTTCTATGACGCCGAGGACTTGCTTGACATGCACGAGTACAAACTCCTCCACCGCAAAGCAACTGGCAACAATTCTACCTCCTCAACCTCCAACTCTTGCCTTGCTCTGGTGTCTGCTGCATCCAATTTGCTCCCTGCCAACAGAAAGCTACTCCGCAAGCTGACAGAACTGAAGACCATCCTGGTGGAGGCCAAGAACTTCCATCGGAAGTTCCTTTCATCAGAGGCTACTGCAGCAGCCATCAGCACCACTACCACGTCGCTCCCCACTTCAAAAGTATTTGGTCGTGATGAAGATCGCGACCATGTTGTAAGTTTTCTCTGCAATCCAGATGAAGCAGACACTAGTGGTGAGAGAAACTACTCTACCTTGGCCATTGTTGGACATGGAGGTGCAGGGAAAACCACAGTATGTCTACAATGATGAGCGTTTGGTGGATCGTTTCGATGTCAGGATGTGGATCTTCATCTCTCGTAAACTTGATGTGCATCGCCACACAGCTGAGATCTTAGAGTCTGCCACAGAGAGAAGAATCAAGGTGTGCAGTTTGCTAACCTTAACAATCTCCAGTGTGCGCTGAGAGGCGTCCTACAGGAATCAAAGAGGTTCCTACTTGTGCTGGATGATGTCTGGTTTGATGGTTTCCAGGACGAGGAGGAGTGGGCAAAACTGTTAGCTCCTCTTCGTTGTAAACAAGTTTTTCCTTTGCAGAATATCAAGGACACTGAGTTCTTGGCACTATTCAAGTACTATGCATTCGCTGGAGCAGAAATCAGAGAGCCGGAAAAATGCGAGAAGCTGCAAGATATTGCAGGACGAATAGCTCAAAAGCTTGGACAGTCTCCTCTGGCAGCAAAAGTTGTGGGTTCTCAGTTGAGCAGGAATATGACTGTTGCCGCATGGGAAGCTGCTGTCAAGAGTGAGATTGTGGCTGTTTCTTTCTTGCAGCCATTTCATACAATATCTCAAGGTGTATTATTCAATATGCATGATAATATTCATGACGTAGCGGAAACAGTTTCCAGAGGAGACTGTTTCAGATTAGAAGACGATGTGACAGAAATACCACACACTGTTCGACACTTATCTGTTTCTGTTGTTACGATGGAACAGCATAAACAAAGCATACGCAAGTTGGTACATTTGCGCACTGTTATCTGCATGGAGCCAGTAATGGATGATGCAAATAAATTATTTCATGACGTACTCTGTAAACAGAAGAAATTGCGAGTCTTGTTTTTGTGTTTTCACAATGCTACCAAGTTGCCTCAATCTATTGGTGAGTTGAAGCACCTGCGGTATTTGAACATCTTCAAAACTTCAATTTCCGAATTACCGGGAGCACTGTGTTCTCTTTACCATTTACAGTTTCTTCGGGTACACCAAGAAGTTAACAATTTGCCTATGAAGATCTGCAACTTAAGTAAATTGCGGCATCTTGAAAGATGCTCTCGCAGTACATCTGGATTGATTGGACGTATAGCTCTGCCTCAAATTCCTTACAAAGGGAAGTTGACTAAATTCCAAGGTGAGGTAGAGTTCTGTGTGGCAATGCTGCATGGTAAAAGTAGTCTTGGTTTTTTGGAACTTTCCTGGAGTTCCACAGATGACTTGCATATAGACGACAGTCTGCATTTGGAGGTTCTAGAAGGTCTGAAGCCACCTCATGAACTTCATAGCCTTGGAATTACAGGATACAGATCTCCTGTATAACCAAGCTGGTTAATCGAAGATTCTCATATTGCTAATTTACACTCCCTTTATCTTAGGAATTGCACTGCCCTGGAAGGTTTACCATCCGGTGTACAGCTCATCAATCATTTCTATGGACTAGTCCTCGACAATATGCCGAACCTGAAGACGTTGCCACACTTACCGGGGGGGGTTGTTTCTAGCGAAGAGCTTGGACAGACAGCATGAACAACATGCAAATTCGATGAAAGCGAGCAATTTGTCATCCCAGCTTGCAATGATCTGGGAGACGCGGAGAGGATCAAAGACATGTAGATATAATGTTAGAGACACGTTGGTGTCCGAACATTCATCTCTGAAGAAATTGATGGCATTGATGGATGATGATATATCAGCACAGCTCCAAACCATGGAAAGTGCTATACAAAGTGGAAAAGACGGAGCATTGGTGGAGGAAAATACCATAGAAGCATGGATGTCTTGCCAAGAGAAGAGAACAAAACTCATCTATGCAAGGCCCACTGAGAATCTGTTGCTTCTCCCGTCATCACTTGGCTTTCTCACTCTTACTTCCTGCAGTCTCACAGATGGAGCTTTAGCTGTTTGCCTTCAAGGACTCACCTCACAGAAATGGTTGTCTATAGCTCAGATCATGTGCTTAACTTCATTTCCATCACCACAGGAGGGAGTATGTGTATACTGATACATACTTGAAAACTATCCTTCAAAAGATATGTATTTGAAAACACAAAATAAAAATATTCTATGTTTCATTGTTGTTTTCTTGAGAAAATTTATTCGTGCAGGCATATGAATCTAAAATAATATTTATAGTAAGGTCACCCGGATGTTATTCCAATTAAACATGAAGTAATAATTTAGAAAATGCATAATAGGTAAACGATTTGTTATTTAATTTTTCTGATCAACAAATTAGTTTCTCATAGCTCATACAGTCATCCCTGTATTTGTGCTACTAAAGTAAAAATATTCAATCTAAGTATCATGTTCTCCAAATGTTTAAATATCTAATTACTTTAGTTCTTATTTTATTAATATTTTGTTGTTCTGGTCCTGTCAGATACAGATGGAATAGCCACCTACCCGACGAAGGTACAGCATGGACAATCTGCCGCCTGAAGTTTGTGGTTTGGCACTCTTTGATTTATCTTGGGGTGATTAATTGTATTGTATGTACTGGTTGTCTAATGATCGAAACGCCCCTGTAAGGGTAATATGTTCATAACTTTCAGCATTTCCGAATGGAAATTTTCAGATTTACAATCAGACAACTCCTTCCGATGGCTTGGATATTTTGACATTGTCTAATTCAGGGTACATACATTATAATTCAAATATGCATTCTCTCTACAATAATGAATGAAAGTGAAGTCATGACGTACAATTCAAGTTTCCATTTTTCAGCATCAGTCCTAAAAGTTTCTGGTATTGTGCATGTCTATAACTATGCTTGGCAACTCTTGACAATTCCAGAATCCAGAAATAGCTTGTTGATGCTTTCGTTTTCATCGCAGAAACAGATTTTTTTTTCTGCAGGCCTACTTTCTTAATGGACCTGAATGGTGACATTACCGTGGAGTAGAATGCTTCAAGTTCGTTGCGAAGGGATAGGATGCAAGCATTTTGCATCCCTGCTTTGTGCGCCCTATGCAAAAAATAATAATAATAAGTATTAATCATCATGTAATTTAATCAGTTCAGGAAGTCACATTCAGAGCACCCATAATAGATTAAACATCAGAGCCTCTGCTGCATGCGGTGCCTTTCCATGTACGTCAAGTAATACAAATTTGATCTCAAAAGGAAAAGTAATACAAATGTGCATCACAAGACTATAGCCTATACAAGTTCTAACTGAAAATGGAACATTTCCACCCGTCTAAAAAAATGGAGCATTTACAGGGTCTAACTGTAGCTGCAGCCTGCATGACCCGGACAAAAGGTTGCATGTCTAAAGAAAGAATTTGAATTAAATGCCAACACTTTTGTTTATGCTAATTGACAAGAGAGTGAACTTGATTAGCCAGAAGAATATGTGATTCATTCTTGCAGAAGTGCTAAAACGGCATATCGCAGATACAGATGTGCTTGCTGTAGTTGCTCAAGTTCACTACTGACATCTCAAATGAACATCGCAACAGGTCCATCCGTCTCCCAGTTAATTCAGAGATATATACTTCATTTCAGGTTCATTTCCACTTCACCGATTAAAACTAAAGTGAGAACATAAGCATAAATATAAGGTTATTTCAAGCTTGCAATTGTGGATAGGCGCATTTGCCTTGCTTTATTAGGCTTCACAATTCACAGCACAGATGTACTTCATATATAGATGCACAAATTTACAGAGGATCTGATTAGCTACTAGCTGTGAAAACATGCATACAATATAATAATGTGTTTCTGTAATGCTGAAATAATTTTACAACAACAGCTAGTTAGTAACGATAATGTAATTTTAAGTTTTCAAGGGATAAATAGAAAAAAGCATGAGGAGCTGCTTGCTATTTTCTGTGTTCATTAAATGTTTGTTGCACAACTCCCTTGTCTCTCTGTCGGGGGAGAAAACAGAAATGGAAACCATGAGAATGCACGGTTTGATGTGCTTGCAGCCTTATAGTTCAATGCTAAATTTTCATGGAAATTTTCTTCTTTATCAACTCAATTTGAACTTTAACCAACTTTTGGTACACGACTTCTGCCCCTAATTCTAGTAAATTAAACTATAACTCCAAGTTTCACATATTTCTTAATTACGTGTGACGACAAACCAAATAGGCTCCTACTTTAAAAAAAAAAGACAAACCAAATACTCCAAAATAAATCAAACCCTCGTATTACGAGGCAAATTTAGTGGTGAGTACGAAAGACTATAGTGCCCTTCATAAATAGTTAAGTTCTATTGGTGGTTAGTTAAGTAAGGGATATTAAAGGAATAAAATATTTTGATTTACGAACCGAAGATAGGTACCCGGCATGTTCTTTGTTTTAATTTACTTGACATTCTAGTATTTAAATTTTTTATCAAAATCCTTGTCATTCTCACATTTCAAAGACTTTTAGAGATGTATTTTCCTTCTTACTCTTAATCAATGCAGCTATATTAGTACCAGTACTCCTCACAAGGAATTTTAATATTTAATTAAAAAAATTAATTAGAATGTAATTAATGAAGGTAACAATGTAATTTGCCATACCTTCTAATTTAGTATGAGATTTGCTAGAACGAAAAATAAAATAAAATGGAGGGAGTAAGAAGGTAGAAATTAGTTTATTTTAGGACAAAGTTTAAACTCTAGAAATTAATTTATTTTGGGACGGAGGGAGTAGGCTCCAAATCCGCAAAGTTGGTGAGCCTCTGCATATGCATGAAGTTAGCAATCCAAATTTTGTGAACGCAACGCTAGCTAGCTGACAAACGCAAGAGTTCAAGCTGACTAGGCCTGTTCTTCGTTCCCCATGTCATCCAGTGATCCAGACAAGTTTGTTTTCCGGAGCTTTCAACAAAGGCCCTAGAAAACTCGTCAGCAACTCAGCATGAACCTCACTTCCTATCCAGACAAGTTGTACAATAAATTTTGTTTCAAGCACGGAGTGATCGATAAACAACAGATATGTACTTCAGAGAAACACAAATTTACAGAGGATCTGATTAATAATTTGATAGCTACCGTCAGTTAGTTTCGAAAACATGCCATACATAATGTGTTTTTGGAATGCTGAACATACTGAAATAATATGATAGCTACCGTTAGTTAGTTTCGATAACATTGTTTAGTTTTTAAAAGGAGAAATTAAAAAAAATATATGTACATGAGGATGCGCGCTATTTTCAGTTTCCATTAAATGTTTGTTGCAACTTCCATGCCTGTCTGTCGAGGAGAAAACACAAAAGAAAACCATGAGAAATACACCGCTTGATGAGCATGAACTCTTTTTCTGCAGAACTGAACGAACTTTTCAGTTCGATGCAGTTTTCACAGAGTGATGGAAATGCTCTTCTTCCCAACTCCAACTGAACTTTCAACCAAATTTTAGTTGCCCCTGATTTTGGTTAACATTAAAGTTCGGCTCCGGTTTTACATGTTTCTTACGTTTACGTGTGGCTACGAACCAAACAACCTCCAAACCCAAATTTTGTGAACACTAGCTAGCTAGCAGACAAACACAAGAGGTGAAACTAACAATGTGCCTGCTGTTCACTTCATCCTCCATGTCATCATCGTCCAGGCAAGTCTGTTTTATGGAGCTTTCAGCAAATTATTAAGTTCCTAGCTGGAACAGCCGTGAGCAATACTCAGGATGAACCTCACAACCAAGTCGTCGCTTCTCTTCTCCGGGTCTGCATCAACTGCCAAGGATGGACGCCATCGTGGCTGTCGTTCTTATCCTTGGTATTGTTTTTTTCCAATTTTCTTGGCAACAAGGTTTACTTGTTTTCCTCTGATCATAGAGAGTTTTTTTTCTCTCTAGGACCAAGCATGGAGGGAAATTAAAACTCCTCGGACCAGGCATGGGTATACAAGGAACAGCCAACGGCGTGATGGTGACAACGTTTAACCTTTCCATCTGCCTGAATTTAGTCTCAATCCAAATTAATAGTGTGAATTAACCAACTTCTCTAAAACTTGGGACTGATTCGCAAAATGGAAGGTTCCAAAGGCTAAATTTAAACGCCACGTCACCCCGGTTCACGACGCAAATTCACGCAAAATCCATTGCTATAACTCATTCCAACCTCCTTTGAAATAGAGAAATCTCATTAGAATCTGAGCAGGGAAGTCAACTATGAACACGATGATCCTGGATAGGACCGCAACCGACCATCATCGTCAGCATCAACAGCAGCCTGCCTTCCCGAATAATTCAAAGAGATCACGCGGTACAAACGATATTATCGTCGATATGAGCTTGTCAATGCAGGAAGCACTGATGTCATGGACTGCAACACATGGTTATTACATGTTTTAATGGCTTGGTTTAATTCCTTGCGTTTCGAAGCAACGAGAGAGGGTTGGACTTGGACGGGCTCTCCCAACCGTCAGTGCCATAGTACTCATCTTTGAATGCCTAGCTCCACCCTTACGTATCTGTGGACATCCGGTCGGTCTAGGTGGAGTTTGCTTTAGCTGACTTATAAATCGCACAGAAAACCAGAAATATTATTAGCACATAATTAATTAAGTATTAATTATTAAAAATTAAAAAAATGGATCTATTTGATTTTTAAAGATATTTTTATATAGAAATTTGTTTAAAAAGCACACTGTTTAACAGTTTAAAAAACATGCTCGTGAAAAATAAACAATAAGTAAAAACCATAAGCACATGAAAACATACCCTTACAAGGGAAAATTGGTTAACCATGATGGCAACAGTGGAGGAGCCAGCGATGTCACAGGCATAGTTCAAATCTCTACAAAAAATTTCTATCTAAAATTTGTTTTAAAAATTTATATTAATTTATTTTCTAAGTTTAAAATAATTAATACTCAATTAATTATGTGCTAATAACTCATCTTGTTTATGTGATTATTATCTTAAACTTAGGTTTAGACGACGAAGTGTGTTTGCTAATGACCAACAGTTTTTTAAGTGTTGCCGACGAGGGACAGCACCAACGCCAGCGACGGAGCCTAAGCGTGGCTCCGCCGCTAATCGGGATAAAAGAATAATTTTGAATAAGACTTTTGTATAGTTGATTTGAGTTGTCTAATAAGTAATATAAAAAATAGAAAGCGATGAAACGTCCTCTAAATTGATCCAAAATTAAGTTCAGAAATTAATTTATAACTGCCTCTAGCTTATAAGCTATAAGCCGCAGCACAAATCATCCAATCAAATGATTCATAAACCCTCTTTTAAAACACAATTATTATTCTTTGTCCTAAAATATAAAATATTTTGCCTATACATCTAGACATATATATACATACATATGTATGTCCAGATTCATAAGTTAAATCCCTTATCTTTTTGAAAAGAGGTAGTATTTATAAAAAAAATAGATAGTATTTATAAAAAAGGGGTAGTATTTATTAAAAAAATCTAAAGCAAGGGGATCTCACTTTATCTTACTGTGGAGAAAAAACTGGTTTGGAAGAAAAAAACTATTTTGAGAAGAGAAGCAATGGGAGGTTGGGACTTGGGACTGGGGAGTTGTGTGACGCACGAAGGCGGAATCAACAATGGGCGCCATGCCTTGCTCGGTGCCGACCTTATCTTCTTCCTTCCTTCCTTCCTCGCCCAGCTCGCCCCGATGGCGACGTGCTTCGATTCGTTGATGGCCAGACAGCTGCCTTTCCACATCGCCCTAGCCGCCTCGCCCTCACGCAACGCTCCATAATTAACAAACCACTAATTAAACCCCAAGTACACGAGTAGCTCGAGATCCATCGGCAATGTCAACCACCCGCCGCCGGCCCAGATCCGGCGTCTCCGGCGCAAATCCGGCTACTCATCGGTTTCTTGCACCAAGAACCTACTGAAATTCTCAAGAAATTAATCAAGACGAGATGGTTCTTGGGAGACAATATGTACAATGGATTATTGCTAGCATGGGAGAACCATGGAGGACGAGATCCCAGAACAGGTCATCCTCTTCCTCCATGGTTCTTGGGACAAAAACACCACACTCATCATCATAATCATCATCCTCACAACAACAGAGGGGAGAGAGGAGAGAGGGGAGGAGCTTCACATCTCACCACGAGCTCACAAGCTTCCTTTCCTCTTCTCCTGGATTCTTTCATGGCACATACTAGTAGAGTAGTACTGGTTGTGTAGTAGATCTCCAGAGGAGGCGGAGCAGATGGAGAGATCTCGGATCGAGATCTTGGGGGTCCGTCAATGGCGGTGCAGCTCGAGAACGTACGGGATCAGATGCGGACGGAAGCGACGGAGAAGGCGAAGCCGGCGAACTCGGGAGGGGGGCGCACCACGGTCCAGCTCTTGGTCTTCACGTCGAACACCCACAGGGCGTGGCGGCCGGAGCCGCCGTCGGCGTCCTCGATGGCCCCCGTGACGACCACGCGCTCGCAGCCGCCGACGCAGACGGCGCGTGCGGTGCCGGCCTTGAGGCCCGGAGGAGAGGGCCCCACCTCGCGCCACCCGCGGCGCTCCCCGAGCCACTCCATCACGGCGGCGCCCTCGATGCACCACACGCGGCCGCGGACGACGACGTGCGCCGCGGAGGGGGGCGCCCGGACGCGGTCCAGGCGGCGCCACGCGCGCGCCGCCGGGTCGAACCACTCGGCGTCGCGCTCGAACCCGCCCTGCCGCGCCGTGCGGTACCCGCTCACCGCCAGGAACCGGTCGCCGGCGACGGTCGCCATGCCGTCGCACTCGTCCCGCTCCTCCGACATGTCCGGGAGCGGGTCCCACGCGTCCGCCACAGCGTCGTACGCCTCCGCCGTCTTGAGCGCGTTCTTGTGCTTGTCGTGGCCCCCCGCCACGTAGATCTTCCCGCCGGCCTCCGCGCACGCGAAGAACGACCGCGCCGACCGCATCGGCGGCGCGCGCCGCCACACGCCGGTAGAGACGTCGAGCACGTGGACGTCCGCCACGGGCTCGAACGTCTGCGGATCCCACCCGCCGAGCACCGCCAGGCGCGTCCCCACCGCCGCGCACTGCGCGAACATCGGCACCGGCGGCGCCTTCTCCCGCCTCCACTCTCCAGTCGTCACGTTGTACACCGCCACCCCGTACGGCGGTGAGTTCCCCGGCGCGTCCCCTTCCTCCTTCGGCCCCTCCGCCGCCGGGTTCGAGAACTGCAGCAAGTACACCAAGTCCTCGTTCGCGCCCGCCGCGGCGCGCGCCGATGCGAAGGCCGGCGCCGACGCCGCGCTCCTCCACCCGCGGCACACCCGCCGCATCGCGCGGTGGGATCCGTGCGGGACGCGCGCCAGGCAGTCGACGGCGACGTCGTCGGGCATCCCGGGGATGAGCTCGACGTCCTCGACGGCGGCGGCGTCGCGCTCCAGCGCACGGCTCCTCGGGCTCCTCATCTCTCCGAGTTTTTCTCCTTTTTTTTTCTTTTTTTCCGTTTCTATTTTGGATCTGAATGGATGGGTCGCCTCTCACCGGGAGAGGAGGTGGCTTAAATAGAGCCCACTCCACGCTACGTGGCGCTATCCCATTGGTGGATCTCCACCGCTATGCTGAATTTAATAAAATTAAATTTTAAAATGAAATCAACTTGCTGGAAAGCCTAGCAAAGCTGCTGTTTTTCTGCCGGTTCAACATGCAGCTGCTAATAAAAAGTTTGTTTTGTTGCTTAAAGAGGGGCTTGCATTTCCAGTAATGATCATTAATGGAATTGATTTTTATTTGTTATCTGTTTTTTGCTTGCGAGGATGAGCTGTAACTTGTGAGTAGATCAGAACAAAGACACAGGGAAAAAGAGTGAGCTGGAAAACCTGATCTTGTGTTTTGATGATGAAACTATAGAAAAGGTGATATTGACAGGTAAGTGCATTTTTGCCTGAAAAATTAGTTGCCGTCTAATTTTTTTATGGCCAAAAGAAGACTTCACTGTGCCTTGCTGTAACAAAAAAAAAAAGTCAATGACAAGGCCTTGTACTCTTGTGATGGATTTATTGCAATGCTTGTGATGAGAGATTGAGAGTGCCGTTTTCAATCTTTTTTACTCTATTTTGTGTTACTGGCTCCTTTATGAAAATATTCCTGCTATCATTAATTAATTAATTAATTGGCAGCTTCTTACAGTTGAGTTCAAAAGAATTTATTACTCCATTAATTGTTCTACTTGATAAATGGGTGTACCTGGTGGAGTACAAATGAGCCCTGAGCTAGGCAAATCAAATTTACAAAATTAATCACCTCAGTGATGTTAATTATCATGGCTCCTTAGATTTATTCAATAATTAAAGAGACTAGCCAGTCCATCCTGGCACGAATAATATTATTTCCCTTTATATTAACAAGTTCGCATTCTCTTACCCGAAAAAATCCATTTGGTACTACCACTAATATAAATATTCAGCGCGCTTAAAATAAGGCCCAGAACAGCAGCACAGCATCGGAATCTCGCATCAAGAAAACTAATTAATCACATGCTGTCATTATATAGACCAGAAAAGCACAAATAGTTCTAAATTCTTGTCCCAAATTTGACTAGATGGCACAAAGACTTATTCTTTGTCCAACTTGATGCTCTTCTTGAAAACCCCAGCCAATGGAAAAACATGTGCCCCCAATTTTCCACCCGCAAAAGATGCCATCCAAATTAGTCCAAGACAAATTAAAGAACCTCTTGATGCAAGGATCAATCAGTGATAGTGATATTAAAATTATCCTTATTTATTTGTTTTTTAATCAGTGCCTGTTTGATGAGGCTTCTAGGTTGGGAAAGAGTGAACTTGAGTGGTATGAACATGAAGGGGGAGGTGCGATTTGGATTAGGATAAGGATGAGGAGGAGAGGAGAAGGAGGAGCCTGGACCAAGAACAAGGACAGGCGCATGTGAGGTGGAAGGAATGTCTCCATCAGTTGCTTCAGTGTTCAGCTGTTAAGAGGGTGGCTCCTCCTGTCAGTCATTTATTCATCCATAATACCTCACTGGATTAGCTCTTGGTTTACTTTACTACCACTTCCTCCTTTCTTTTACCTAGTATTTCTTATTAACATAGATATAGTCATGAATGACAATTCTTTCATAATTACATGTATATAAACGTGTTAAGAATATAATTTCGTAAAAATATTTTCTCCAATAAATATATTAATATCATTTACCCTTATCAAATCTTAATGCAGATATCCGCGTATTAACATTTTCAAGGTTAAGCTGCACTCATTCTAAAAAAAAATCAGGCCCCAACTCTTTTTTACTTTTTGGCACATGTGGGCCACCTAAGGGTCACACTGGGCCCCACAGTGCAGATCTAAAAGGAGCTAGAGTGCGCTCATCATCAGACGGATGGTGCTCAGTCACCACTGATCAGTGGATCACACCAAGGGCATGAATGATCAGCTAGCTGGTTAATCAGCAAAGCACACTGCTTCTAGAAGCTCAAGTAGGGGCGAGAGAGAATGAGTTGTCGTCTACCTTTTGAGCTGTTGCCACTTCGTTTTCAGATTCAGTCAGTGAGTGTGTTTTGAGTGCCTCCAGAAGCAACAGGCAAGCATGCATACCAGCTTGCATTTGCAGACACTGCAAAGGTCGTTTTCTGGTGCTGCTGCATCTGCAATTCTGGATATATTGGTAGGGGATGCTTTTCCAACGGAATTTGGGTTACACGGACACCCGGGATATTAATTTGTAGAGTTGTGATATGTAAGATTGCATAAGGAGAGGTAGCATACGTTTTCTGTTAATTGAATGACATCCCACACGTTGCTACGTGAACTTATATGAAACATTCCGGATGAAGTGTTTTTAGACAAATTAGCCAGAGTAATTAGCAATAGCTACATTTAGTCGTACTAAGGCTGTGTTCCTTCCCACTGAACTAACGGCTTATTTAAGCTGCAGGTAAAACGAGGAACGTCATTAGCCCATGATTAATTAAGTATTTACTATTAAAAACTTAAAAAATGGATTTATTTGCTTTTTTAGAGCTACTTTCATATAGAAAATTTTTACAAAAAACACACCGTTGATTGTTTTGTGAAATGTGCGCGCGGGAAACGAAAAAAATAAGTTGAGGGAAGTAGTGAGAAAGAACAGGGTGTAAATAGGCTAGATTGTAGATTTATAGGAATTAATAGGAAATAATAATTACACACAACATATCGATGGTTGAGATCGATCATGGGAGAGATTTAACAGTTCTCGTTGTGGTTTCATGTTTACTAGGCTTGAAAGTGCATATAATCCCCTAAATAGGTTTGGTGGATTAATGACAAATAATTAAAAGACTAATGAGTTTATCTAAAAATGTGCAGAGATTAGTCCCAGCTTGCTTAGGTGATGTATAGAGATCCTCACAAAAGTATGACGCAAAGCGACGAAACAGCTCGGAGTTTATTTTAATTTCTTTAAAATTTTTTTAAGTCATAGAAAAACCGTACTATCAAAAGAGGTTGTAAACAGTATTTCAAGACCACTCAAGTGCTTAAAGATCCAACTAGTTAAAAGAATATCACTTTAGCACAACACTTACACTTAAGTTGGATGTGTTTTGCTGTCAAGGTTGGAGGCTCTTACCCCTAAGATCGGAGGCTCCAACCAGCCTTTTTAGCCAGTGGCTAAGTGCTAGCCAGAGGCTCCTGGCTTAGAGGTCGGAGCCTCCAAGCCTCAAATCTGTGAGTAATGGCTAAGTAACATATGCCAGTGAGTATAAAACCTAAATCTTGTTTATAGCCGTTGGTTGGTCAATCCACTTTCGTTATTCTGTCCCTAGCTTCTCCTAAAGCTATTTGACCTCTCCTAACTAGTTCTAGAGTTTTCTTGGTGATTCTTGTAAGAATCTAATGTGGTTTTGAGAGAAATTTCTTGAGGAAGAACTAGGAGAATCTTATGCACATGAGGATGGACACGGATTTGTTGTTAGAAGCTTATTACTCTTGGAGGGCAACTACTAATCGGTTAGGCGTCACCCGCGAGCTTACTTAAGTTGTGGATTGTCTCAGGCAAGTTTGTGAAGGTAGACCTCGCCTTCGCAAGGAAAAGAGATAACTTTGAGTGGATACCAAATTGATCTTCATGGTTGTTTGGTGATGCAAGAGGTTAATCAAGACCCGGCTCTCCGAATTTCCTCAACGGAGACGTAGAATCTGTATGATCCGAATTTCGGGTAAAAATCTCTTGTGTCTCTCTCTTGTTTGTTCCATTGTTATGTTTCTTTTATTTCTGTACCTACCTAGATCTTAACTCTATATACTTGTTTAGACTAAGATTATTTCCTGTTAATTTATCTTTCTTCGAAGTGGCTTGTTATAGCCATCTTTACCAGGTCGAAGGCTCCGGGGTTATAGGTCGGACCATCCAACCAGTCTAAGAGAGCCGGTCAGATATTCCTGCCAGTCTTTTATGGTTAAATTTGAAGAATTTTTAGGAACGCCTATTCATCTCTTTCTAAACATGTATGAGCTTTTAGGATTTTTTTAGTGTTACTGTACAGAAAGAAATGGTTTTTTTTTCTCCCTGTCCTTCTCGAGTTGAAAAGTCCATAAAGTCGGACTAGATAATTAAATCATGTCCCAAGAGAATAGCGGTCGCTCATGTGGAAAGATTCGTCCGGCTCCTACCTCACTGTATTGCGACAGAAAAAAGGACGTTTTCTTCATTGAACTAATATTTGTGGCGACATTGTTGGATAGAAGAAAACACCAAGTCGCTCCGATCCCTATCTCTCAAAATCTCCCGCATTTATATGGCTGCATTTATATATGTATATATACGTGCAGAACTATATTTATTTATTTATATGTATATATACATATATGTCAAATGCGTGCAAGGTCAATTCGACGATTCGCAAGACGCAACATGGAACAGGAGGATGAAGAAGGCATGTTTAGTTTACAAGGTCCTAGTGATTTTTTTTTCTGCGAAATCCAGTATAAATGCAAGCACTCAAATATACGTGTGTACGTCTATAAATATACACATACTATTTTTATGAGCATCTCCGATAAACTGGATCAGCTTAAAATTGATTAAGTCACCGATACATGTTTATCACTAAAATAATAATTAGTTGTAAGTACGAGTTTCTTGTAGTTGCATTCTTAAAACTCTATCAATGAAACTTGACTGCATTTTGAGATCTCCCCTGCTTTTCTTTCTTTATCGTAACAGTGCCATAATCGTAAGGCTTTGATCATCTAATTAATTAATTAATTAATTGCGGGCTTAATGCCATCTCCACTAAGATGATACCCTCAAGAAAACCCATACTTTGCAAGAGGGCAACAATATGATCGATCCAGCTTCTAGAACAGGGCCTTCCATTGGGTGGTTTAATTATAGCACACACATAAATATTTTCAGTGTACGGTTGTGTTTCATGCTGTCTGAAAGCAAATAAAAATCATGATGTCATCCTCTTGAGATGGAGATGGGAAAGGTAGTATCCTTTTACAACATGCAAATCAAATTAATTAATTAGGTCATCATCTGATGCATGATAGTTTCAATCCTGTACTCCTCAATCGAATCCAGCGGTTAGAGCATACAAGCATATATAAACAGCGGTTTAGTTGGACATGAGGGGGTATATATACCGGACCGTAGAGTATCATGGAGGGAGAGACAATGATACACTAGCTACCATACTTAACTATAATTGTTATGATTAATGAGCTTAACCATCAATCGCTGTGTATGACATGAATGTTATGCAAGAAACTCACCAGTTTCATATTTTTGATATTATAATATTTACAAATATCTTTCTTTTAAAAAAACTGCCTCAAAATCATACACCTGCAGAAATAGCCACAGTGGCGTGGCAACCGGAGCTTATTTGTAGCGTAGTTTGTATAGCCATGTCACGACTTTGATCTAGTGCGGTAACATTTGTATTATCGTGGCAAACGGACAACTACAATATGGAGGCTGGCTGCCATCATGAAAAGGATTACAACTTAGAAAAATACTAGAAAAAGCACTAAAATACAAAAGTCCATTAACATTGACGTAACAGTGTTATCATGCCACACCAATCTAATTGGGGTGACAAGACTTGTTTCACATGACCAAACAATACCGTCACGTTACGGACACATAGTGTAGTCGTTTAGCCATGCCAGTTAGACTGTCATGATCAAAAGATTTAGATTTAAAAATAAATTTTCAAAGAGTTTATTTTAAAAATAAAATCTTTAATTAATAAAAAAGTTTAATGGCGGCATGCACCATGCAACGGGTCTATATTTGGATAGGTGGAGGTATTCTTTCGACCGGTATTTTTATATACGAAGATGATCCAGGATCTGTACTATAAGTAGATAAAGTTATTTACTTGTAACTCTACTATCGTCACCCTAGATGCATTATTTTCCTTGTTAGATCATCGATCAATTAAAAGGTGCCCTCGAGGACGGTCGAGGTGATAAACCAATTGACCTTAATCATTCAACAAAGCTCGGATTGGACAAAATAAACAGTATGGATATATGCAACTTGGCAAGTTGGCTTTCGTCGATGAAGAGAAGAAAAAGAAAAAAAAAAGGTGCACGTGTCTTTCTCATTAGCCCTTCTGATTCCGTGCATCTTGTTATCATTAAATAAGAAGAAAAATCCCTATTCAAGCGATCTATGTTTGCTTTCGTCTACTTGTTTATGCACCGTCTTAATTTTTTTTTTGAAATTGGCTGTGTATGTAATCAAGTGATCTATGATGGAAATGAGAAACAATTCTCCTTTTCTCATGGTGAAATATACAAGATTGATTGCTATGGCAATTGTGTGTGGGCTTTGGGTTAGGCTTAAAGCGGTGAAGGTTAGCAGTTGACCTAGAGCACTGAGAAATGAAGTCAACTGTAATATAAAAATTTTTCTCCATATTTTTAGGAGTAAATGTTGGCTAGGCTCCCATTTTTAAGGAAGAGGATGACAGCGGCTAGATTCCTTCTCTCAGGGAAAAAAAACCAAAAAGAAAAGAAAACGAAAAGAAAAAAATTGGACAGCCCGCGCCGCGAGGGGAGGCGGGTGTTCGGCAGCGGCCGGTGGGCCCGGCTCACCGCTGGGTGAACAAGTCAATGGTGGGCCCACCTTACCGATCCGTAGGCCCCACCACCACTGCCGCTAGTCCAGCTCGCTGTGTGTACTGGTCCTACTGGAGAGTGTGCAGTGAGCTTTCAACTGTTGTCCAGTACGGAAAAGAAGAGGATAAAAAGGGTGAAATACTGAAATGGATTGGGGATTGGTGGGTCCCATCTGGTTAACTGTCCAGCTTAGCCGTTCCAATCCTCCCACGTAGGACTGGACACTGCTTGCTTGCTAGGACAGCAAGTGGGGTCTCCGGGTGACTAGAAAGTGGATAGGAATTTTTTTTTTTGCGACGAAAACTGGATAGAAATTTTGGGAGGGTGATTTTGTATATAGAGATAATGCATGTAAGAAAAAAGGGTTAAAGGAAAGAGATAGCAAGATTATGATAAGTATTGGAGAAATGAAGAGCAGGGTTGATGGATGTGGGAGATGAGCCAACTTTCTTTCCACATTTGAAGCATCAAAGCATATAGCAGTATTCCACTTGGCTACCTTTTAGTCGCCAAGTCATGTCGATAAGGGCAGAGCGGGTAATAACTCCATATAAGACTAGTCTAATACCAGTAAGTTAATTAAAAAACATCACACTGGTTAACTATCTCTCTTATAAGACCTATCAAATAATAAATACATATGTCTTTTCACTTATGAGTATTGTTTGTCTACTGTATTACCAAGGACGGCCAAGCATATCACACATGGTGCCCTAATAAAGGTACTCCCACCGCACCGTTTTACAGTATAAAAATTTAGTATTGAATATGACATATTCTAGTGCTATAAATTTAGATAGAGGGTTATTCAAATTTATAGTGCTATGACGTGTCATATTCAGTACTAGGTTTTTTTTATTTTAAGACAGAGAGAATATCTACACATTATAGACAGTTGTACGTGTGAAACTAATAACTACTTTCTCTGTCCCTTTCTACAGGGGATTTGGAAGTTTTAACTTATCCTCTAATATAAGGGTTTTATAGTATTAGCTACCTCATTAACTACTTTTATTCAAATTTCTTCTTATCCTACCCTTATCTATCATCTTATCTAAACCACCACTTATTTAATGAGAGATATATTAGTCTTTTTCTTATTAATCTTAATTTTTTTAAAAAGAAAAGATTTTTTATAGAAGGGAACGGAGGGAGTAATTAGATTTACCTAATTTGAGGACAAAGCTGCACGCATGCACTTTTCACAACATCAGAGTCACTACTCCCATCCCATGTCGTCCTTTCTTGCCTTTCACATGCATGAGTCATCATCTGAGCTGGTGCCAGGGTGCATCACACATTCATATCCGTCCATTTTGGCTGTTGTTTAGCCAGATCAATCTGCTTCTAGAAATTAAAGCTCCAATTGCAGCATGGCTTAACCTAGCTAGGGTACAGTACGTTATGGCTCTAACTCTAGGATAATTATGCTTTTAGACGCAGTTGTTGGTTGATCGTTTCGATCCAATATCAAAATAAATTAGGAGAGAAAATATCCACCGTTTTTCTCTCACACAAGAAACAAACACAAGCATTTCGATCAGTGTATATATCCAACAGCATTTCGATCACACGAGCACCGTACCGGTCGTGATCAATCCCCTCAATCGCACAAACACGACGCACCCCACACGCGCCAATCACGTACGTAGCACCTTATTAAGGGCCTGTTCGGCAGCAGCAGCTGAGCCAGCTTATTTTTTTTTGGATTTCGTGCGTACGTTTTCCAAAACGATAAACAGTGCGTTTTTTTAAAAAATTTTCTATATGAAAGTAGCTTAAAAAAGCAAATAGATCCATTTTTTAAGTTTTTAATAGTAAATACTTAATTAATCACGTACTAATGACGTTTCTCGTTTTACGTACGGCTTAAATAAGCCAATGCTTCACTCCAAACGGGCCTAAGTGTACTAGAGGCTCCGACATGACATGTAAAGCGAAGACAAATAAGCATCAATATTTCAGATCGATCGATCACTGCTATGGCAATCTAGATCTCATAGTTATCTCTAAAAGAATCTTTAGATCCCATAATATGGTGGAGCACATAGTTAAGTAATGTACAGACTCCTGATGTCCAGGCAACTGATGAAGTTATGCATGTGTGGATGAGTCAGGATCAGGCAAATTAATCCCATGTTAGCCTTTATTTATTCCCTAGAGATATTCTCCTTGGCTCTCGTGTTCTAAACATGTACTCTCTCTGTTAAAAAAAAATCCCAGTTATAAACAAGGACAAGTGTTTACCCAGCTTTATAAGCTATAACTTGATTCTTTTTTAAACAGAGGGTGTCTCTTTTTTTTGTTATCACTTGTTTAATACACTGATGTGGTGCTCAATATGCATCCCATTCCACTGTATTTCCTAGTTCAACATTTATAAAAATAGAAAAATAAAAAGGTGTAAAAGCATTTTTAGTGACGAATCTAAATCTACTAAAAACATTCTGGCTATTGAATTGTAACATTGTTCATATATTCCTATCAAAAGTTTTTTTTAAGATTGCCTATACAATACTATGCTCCTAGCAACTGTTGCTAAAAGCGCAGACAAAATCTCTAACCTCCTCGTAAGGATTGGACTATTTCTTGTAAAATTCCTATTGTTACAGAAAAACACGGTCGGTCTGAACGGGTGGCACTTGTACGCTTGTACTACGTTCTTGCTGTACAAGTGGAGTAGCACTACGTCCATAGCGTTAATTTTCTCTCGCTAAAAACTCTCGCATACACTTGTACATGGATGGCACGCTGGCCTGCACCAAGTGGTGTGGCACATTAGAAAAAAAAAAAAAGCAGGAACAGAAAAACAAATTAAAACGTTGCGTGGCTGCTGTGTTCCTTCCCACTGAAGTAATGGCTTATTTAACCCGCGCGTAAAACGAGAAACGTTATTAGTATGTGATTAATTAAGTATTTACTATTAAAAACTTGAAAAATTGATCTATTTATTTTTTAAAGCTATTATTATATAGAAATTTTTTAAAAAAATATACCGTTGATCGTTTTAGAAAGCGTGCGCGCGGGAAAGGAGGACTTAAGCCAACCCAAAACGTGCTACCGAACAGGCTGAAAACAAGTGGATGGAGGGATGCGTCAATTTGGCCCAAATCTGTATGGGAAAGCAACAACTCAATTCGCCGGGATTTGCAAGAAAAAAGTGGCTCGCTCGCGAGGATTCTCATTCAATTTCCCGTGAGCGTGGATATATGCGCGTTGAAACAGGTTGTGGCAGATACTATGGTTGACCTTCTGATGCAAACCATATAAACTAGTACTATAAAGTATACATATATATACAATAATTAATTCTGGTCTTTGCTTGTCCCTGACTAAATTAAGTTTAGCCTTGGTTCGCAAGAACCTAACGGATCGGAGCAACTTGATCTTGATTGTTGCTATTCGTCACGGACACACAGATCATCTGACTTGCAAGAGCAACAAAGTCAGAGAGGCCGTGAAGTTGCCAAAATCATATCGAATTGGGCCCGCCTCTTTACGTATTCCAGCCACTAGATCGTCGTGAGTATGTTTACTAAGCTGCTAAGCACTATAATTTCTTAAAAAAGCTTTCTATATATAAATTTATTTAAAATTTTAAATAAATCTATTTTTTAATTTTATAATAGTTAATACTTAATTAATCATGTGCTAGCTAATCTCCTTGAAAGCTGAATGAGCACTAGCTTGGATACCATTTGAATTAACTTATGGCTTAAGTTTATCAATGATATATAAAACAAGCTAAATCATTAATGCATGATTCATTAAGTATTAACTGTTATAAACTTAAAAAATAAATTTATTTAATTTAAAAAAAACTTATATATATAAAACACAGTTTAACACTTCGGTAAGCCTAATCTCTCCTCCACCCTCTCCATCATATGAAACGGCAAAGCTTCAAAGGTTGATTACGGCACAAAATTCAGGAGCGGCGGTACACAAGACCCTGCTTCATGGTTCATCTGCAAAGATGGAACGCGAGAACTAATAATAATAATAATAATAATAATAATAATAATAAAACATTAAATTTGTTAAGATGCAGGTGGATCATGAGGAGAAATACGAAGGAAAAAAATATGAAAGATAGCTGTATTAATTCACTTGCACAGTAGCAATCAAGCGACGCCGGCCATTAGCTCACCGTGATTTTGACGACACGATGGAAAACACATCACCTCGCCTCACTGGATCATAATTTTATCGTCTAAATTAATTCAATTTTTTTTTTGTTACGATCGATGGCTTCGATCAACTTCTATTTCCTCCTGTCCTTGATTTTCAAATTTCCTGCATGTCTTTTTCTTTGTTAAATTCGAATGGCTTCACAACTCACAAATTAAATTAAGCACGATTGGGGCCTTCACTCGACCGTTAATTAATTATCTTTTCCACTAAGATATCATCTTCTATTAATTAATTTGCAAGAGGGCAATGATACGATCAAGATTCTAGAAGGGATGGGTAGAGAAATCAAGTGGCTGCATGCATGGTCGGTACTTCCTTTATTTTTTTAATAAATAATATCATTAATTTTTATCGTGATGTTTGGCTATTCGTCTTATTCGAAAAATTGATATAAATATATATATAAAAATATGAGTTATATTTAAAGTTTCTTTAATGATAAACCAAATCACAACAAAATAAATTATACTTAATTTTTTAATAAACCGAATGATTAAACATTATATCAAAAATTAACAGCATCATCTATTAAAAAACAAAGATATTATCATAGTATAGCACACAGATAATATGACTGTTTTGGTACTACTGATCAACACAGCTTTGGACTGAAAATAACATGACCAACTTGCCTCAATTTGGAAGAAGGGAAAAATGACGTGGGCATGTGTGTGTGACTCGTGCAGAATCTCGAGATAGTGGAGATCGAACATTCCGACTATATATGGAGTACTGTCGTTTCAAAATTAAAAAAATCTAATACTAAATATGATATATCTTAATACTATAAATCTGAACAAAGATCGGATTTATAGTACTACCATGTAATATAGTTGTTTAAATTCATAGCAGTAGGATGTATTACATCTAATATTAAATTTTCTTATTTTAAGATAGAAATAATAGCAGATATATCTTTGACAAGAAGAGTGCTACTACTAGGCCAGGAAGAAGAGAGAGGCTCAGTTGACCTGAATTTTACTGTCCCCTTTCATGTTGGCTAGGAGTCCGATCCAGCACCTTTCTGGCATGCCACGGTGGCACTCCGTCGTTGCTGTCTCCATGTTCACGTTGTCGAGTGAAGGTATAAGGGCTTTTACGACAAAATTAATTATTTGATTTATTTTTAGTTAGGCTCCATTTTTTATTATGCCTTGCTCTGGCTTCTTAAGAGCTTATTACTTTGTTAGCAGCTCAAGATATATCATTCAATATGGATTCTACGTTTTGAAAGCAGGCCACGTTCTCTCTTGTCCTACATGCCACTTCTCTCGTCATTTCGCCACTGTTGTCGGTCACGTCTTTTCTATTCGTCCTCGATGATGAGACCCTCTTGCCCCCTACTTTCTCTATCCTAAACTAAATTAATCTTTAGAGTTCAAATTTTATTTTAAAATAAACCAATTCTTATCTACTCTCGATTTATAAATTAAAAATTTTATCCCTTAAATACCCCTCAATAACCCACCAATCAACACTATATTTTAATTAATAAAAAGTAATATAATCTTTTTTTCACTATTAAAGTTATCTCGATATAGAAGGGTTTGATTTTTTTCTGGTACCCGATATGTCATGGTTTGCACCATCAGATTTGTCGCTGCTGTATTATCTTTCTACCGCTGATCTTCCTTGTCGTTGTTGCCAAATGCCAATCTTGTCTACTGTCATCAGATCATATTATCTTGCGGTTGAGGTGGCATCACTACTAACACACCACAGTCCCTGCTAGCTCTTCCCGTCGCATCACTTTCAATTGTAGTAGGGCCTTTGTCACCTTGGCCTCTCTAATGCAGAAACCATGGTAGTTTCTATAGATATTAATTGTACTGTCACGTTAGTAATTTACTGATGTGGCAAGTGATTTAATGAGGAGAGAGAGGCAAAATCCAAAAAAACAAGTCTAACTAAAAAACTGGGTCTTCACGATTATCGATGGACAAGAAACTACTATAACCGCGTTGGGAGAGTAAATATGGTTTCTATCACTACTAAAGTCCCATGCAATAGAAAATCTTACACTGGAAAAAATAGTTTCTTGGTATAATATCCTATGCTATAGAAACTGCTAATAGTTTCTTGTATTGGAAGTACCCTCAAAGTTGCCCTATCCTCATGCCTCGTTACTATCACCCAATGGTTGAAAATCAAATCCTAGTTTTTTCCTAAGCTCAGAGACCATCGCCAATAATGGTGAGTTCTTCAGCTGCCTACCTCCTCTCAGGCAGCCCCCATGATTCCTTACAAGTTTATGGTCTCAGGTAGTTTTCAAATCTACACCTTTGGATAAAAAACCATCTTGTTTTTTATGAGCACGTTTTTTAAATTGTTAAACGGTGTGTTTTTTAAAAGATTCTATATAGAAGTTTCTTTAAAAAAAATCATATTAATCTATTTTTTAAATTTGCAATAGCTAATATTCAATTAGTCATGCGTTAATGACTTAGCTCGTTTTGCGTGATCTTCTTTTTATTTTTTTTTCCTCACCTTCAAACTAAGCCTGAGTCAAAAGGTAAAAATAAACCAAACCCTAGTTGTTGGATTGACATCCAATAGGCAATGATCTTAGACATATGATCTTAGACCTTACGTGGTGTTTGAATCAGTTTATTAGTATGGTTTATAAACCGTACATAAAACGAGAAACATCATTAGCGTATGATTAATTAAGAATTAACTATTAGAAACTTGAAAAATAGATCTATTTGATTTTTTAGAGATACTTTCATATAAAAATTTTTATAAAAAACACACCGTTTTGTGTTTCAAAAACATACTAACGAAAATTAAGAAAGTAGTCAAAAGCTATAAGATAAAAAGAACACCACTTAAATCTGTTAAGAAGAAAAAAAAGATAAAAGATGTCTTGGTTTATCCCTCCCTATTCTGGGCCATCGTAGCCAAACAATTAATGACGATAATAACATATAAAGAAACCAAGATATTACCATTGCTTACTTGATTGTTAGGCCATGCTAATCAATATATATGACCACTCACTTTCTAGCAATAATCTAGGTCATCTAATTGCATGTACCCTACATCTTAGTACCACTCTCATGGCCCTCCTCACGGTTCTCACCACACTAGTCTGTCCCATTGCATCAACGCTATTATAAAAGGTACGTGCCTTCAGCCATATCGTCCGGCGAATACATAGTTTTTCTTTTTACAGAAACTAGTAAAATACCCATATTTTACTATAGATAAATATGAACCATAAGTATACTAGTATTGTTTGCAACAAATTAATTGTTAGGTTTTTAGAAAAGAAAAAAAATCATCCCTGTAGATACCTTTGCATAATTAATAAACTTATATTTTAGGGATAAAATAACATATAACCATAATATGTAGGACTGTTTTGTTATATTAAAGTACATCAAAAATTAGTTGGTAAAAATAGGGAATAGAGTTGGTGGGATGGCAAATTTATTATTATTGTGTTCTTTTACAAGAGTAAAGATTTTCATAAAATTTTTGTCTACTGAGAGTACAGTAAAACCCCATTGTTGTGTCTAAACACAATTTTTTTTTGAAAATATATATTTTTAAAATTTTGTAAATATATACACCGCACGAGAAATTTGCCAAAAATATACCTCTATCGCGCCGGGGGAGCGCGGCATTGAGCCAGCGCCGCGGGATCGGGGTGCAGGACCGCCAGTGCCGTACTGCCAAGCCGTGGCACCGCTCTGGGCACAGCGGTGCTGCGCCGCCGACACGTGGCCCCGAGCGGTACCACGGGCCCCGCGCCCCGACCCCGGTGCCGCGCCTCCCTTGCGCTGCACTGGGCGCGGTGCCACGCTGCCCTCGCACAGCACTGCAGCGGCCCTTTAGTTTAGCTTCTAACCACTTTGCTTTAGATTGTAACCACTTTGCATTAGCAATAATTTAGTAGGTTCAAACGCTATGCTGTTGAAACTTCAGTAGATTCTCAACAGTAGATTCAAATGCTTTGCAAATTCATGGCCCTGGCTTACGAAAAACGTAGAGTATTTATAGGTGCCTGCTCTGAAGATAGAGCCTGTGAATTTGCAAAACGTGCAAACCTATTAAAATTCTAACCTTAGCGTAGTACCGTTGTCCCTCCGCATCAGTAGGTTTGTTCACTTTGCAAACTCACGACTCTGTTTTACGGTAAGCCCCACGTATTCACGTGTGCTTACTATGAAGACAGAGCCAGCGAGTTTACAAAGTGTACAAACATATTGAAGCTCACAACTTTAGCTCGGTACATAAACTCTCTCTAATTTTGTCACCATTATCTCCTTTGCACTCTCTGTCGAGCACATGACCTCCTTTTGTAAGCTGGCGAAGCGCTCATCTTTTGGTTTGACAGTGGTCCCGAGCTATAACTACATAAATGGATGTCACGTTGCTCTCATTCATTTACAACACTTTAGGGCAAAACGCTTTCGGCGTATTAGTTGTGATCGAGGACAAAATGCTTTCGGCGCATTATTTATGATGCAGGACTAATATTTATACAACAAACTAATATTTACGTCAAAACTAATATTTAAGTCTAATGCGTACCAAAAAATAAAATCCATACTTTGTAAAAATTTATAAACTCAATTACTTATGGATTACTGTAGTACTGGATCTCTTATTGAGTGCTTCTTCGTCCCTTCCGGAATGTACGGTTCTTAGTTTCTCCTCTTCTAGCACTTGCGCCTCTCTCGTCGTTCTCCTTCCTTTTTTCCTGTGCAAAAGACAGTTGAAGGAAGCAAGCGGAGAGAACAAATGCTTGCTCCTCTCTCGTCGTTCTCCATCCTTTTATTCTATGTGAAGGCACCTGAACTGTAATGATCGCATTTTTATTTCTGTGCAAAACTATTTTAATAAAAAGCTAAATTCAATTTTGGCTCTTTATTCGATTTTTGGATTTATGTGCCATGTGTGATCTCAAGAAAATTCTCAAAAATATTTAAAACAGCCCTAGAAGCCTCTGTAGAACTCCCCAAATTTTTGCAGAAATTTTAAACCCTTTTTAAATCTATTGCCAAAATCAAAATCCTCAAAACCATTCAAAATTGATCTCTGGAAAATTAGTAAGCGCCACTGTGCATGCCGGGCCGCCTCGTTCCCTTTCTCGGCCTGGTATTGTGCCCTCCTTGCGTGGCCTGCTCGGCCCGCGCGAGCACGCGTGCGGGGTTTAATCCCCATGGGCCCGCATGTCAGTGACCCCATCTCCGCCCTCTTCCTTGGCCGCCCGATGCAAACCGTGGATGGTTGATATCGTCGCTGTCGCTTGGTCCCGCCTGTCTGTCCTATCGTTGTCATCGTCTTCTTCCTCCTCTAGTCGCTCGTGCTCTCTCTCTCTTCTCTCGATCTCTCTTGAGCCCTCTCTCTCTGTTCTCTCTGTCCCGCGCCCATGCCGCCTGGTCGGCTTCTTAAAAACGTGCGGACGCCTTTGTCAACCTCCCCGTCCTGTCACCGCCGGCGAGAAACTCGCTCCACCATCCCGTCCAGTATGCCCGACGTCATCCACGCCATGGCCGCCCAGCTTTTCCCCTCGGCAAGCCCCCAAAGTCAAACCGCACACCCAAGCCCATCGTCCCGTCGATTCGCCATCCCCTCCACGACCCATTTTCCTCTCTGGAGCCCGCATGACGCGCGCCACAGAGCTCTGCCATTGTTGCGTCAAATCTCCGAGCTCGAGCTTATCTTCGTCCTCCACAGCCTTTGTCCGTCGTCGGCTAGCGGCCGAGCTCCGCTATATATAGGGCAACACTGTCCCCTATTCCAGCCAACCAGACAAGCCTCGAGCAAGCTCGCCACCGAGAGTCTCCCTCCGCCGCCTACTGACCGAGCTCCCATCGCTGCTACAGACCACCGCCGGCCAAACCACCGCCCCCGCCGAGTTCCCTGAGCCACCCCAAAGCTCCTCCGTCTCTTCCCGCCGTCAATTAGCCCTTAGATCAGAAATGCCCAATTTTCCCTCCGCCGTCCGCCATCTCCGCCGCTTCGGTTCTCGCTGTTGAAGGAGGTAAAACACAAATTAATCCCCTCCCCTAGCTTCCTAGCGAAACACCGCACCTAGACCGCCCCATCCCGAGCCAATCCGTCGCCTGAATGGTTGCTGGCGACGATCTTCTCCCTCCGCCGCCGTCGCCGGTTCTGGATCGCCGTCGCCGACCATCTTCCGGTGCCTGCCAAGCCAATCCGAGCCGTTCATCCGATTCGCCGTTGTCCCCGCTCCCCATAGCTGTAGGCCGCTCACCGAGTCTCGCCGTCGCCAGCGAGATCGACTTCGGCGATCGCCGGCCGTCGATTCCTCGCCGTGTCGACCTCGTCGGACCGGCCGACGTGGCTTTGCCAAGTGGGTGCCGCGTCGGCCGGCGCGGGCCACCCTCAGGCCACATCAATTCCCTCCCCCGGTCACTGACAGACTGGGCCCACACTACAGCGCCCTTGTCCTCTCTCATCTCTCCTGACAGGCCAACCCCACCTGTCAGCGCCTCACACTCTCTCCGCACTGACAAGCCAGGCCCACCTGTTGGCCCCTCTGCCCTCTCTCTTTATTGCCTTGCGGGCCCCACCCGACAGTCCCACATGTCCTCTCTTCCTCACTGTTACCGGCCCCACATGTCAGCCACAGTGTTGTTTCCTCTCTCCTGACCCGAGGGCCCCACCTGTCAGCCTCTGAACCTATTTCCTTTATTTCTTTTTATTTTTTTCTTTCCTAAAATGATTTTAAATCCTTTTTAATTTCAGAAATTCACCCAAACTTTGAAAACTCATAACTTTTAAACCATAGCTCCGTTTGAGCCCATTCAACTCTCAGAATTTTTCTAAAAATAAGATCTACGCATTGGCATTATTAGTTATATAAAATAGGTCCTGATTCTTGGTGTTTTTGCATGTTTTCTTTTGTGATGCTTAGAGGCTGTTCCTGAGGAGTCGCCGGAAGAAGATTTTATGAAGACCTGCAAGACCTCGAGCAAGACAAGTCACGCTTGACCATATTGGACCCATGATTTAAAATTTATTTTTATTTCTAAAAACTTGCATAAATAGGAACACTACTGTTTTTGGGCCACGGTTCGAAACCGAATATGTTTGGCCTAACCTATTTGTTGCATCTTTACCCACCTTGAATAAATTGTTGCTCTGACCCTTGTAGCCCTGTCATCTTGATATTCGTACTTGTGTACGGATGTCGATGATCCCTTTTTCTTAAACAAAAAAAATATAATGATGGGAAAATCAGGGCTTTAAATGACATGGTTTTAAACCTCGACACCCTTGGTCGAGAATTTGCGAAATAAAATAGTTTTATAAAACTTGGTCATGGGTCATCGCTACCTGTGTGGCTCCGACTTCTCTGGACTTTTAAGGACCGTTTTCTTGAGGAATTGCACTGAGCATATTACAGTGCGACCACACGGGTGGAATGGAACGCCTCTGGCCAAGTAATTAGTGCTCCCAGGATGGTTTTCGGTTGCTAATAAATGTGGGAGCGGTTGGGTGCCAAGAGGACGATATACCCCCGTCCCTGAGTACAGAAAATGAGTTCCTGGTACTTGGTCGAGAGAGGACTCATTTATAGGGCAACGTGCTATCCTGAGAAGGCTTTGAAAAGGCCTTGTCGCGAACCTCCCCACTTGGCCAGTGTGGGAGTAAACTCGCGTCGTGTGGGAAAAGCGTACACACTTTGCAAAGATTCATGAACTGTTTGAACAATCGTGCCCACGGTTACGGGCAATGTGAAGTGATTCCTCTAGCGTAGATTTTATTTTACAAATATCTGTGTAATTATTTTGCGGGTTGGGAATCGTTACCAGAATCGGTCTATGTGACTAATGGATGGCCTCTGTGGCCTGAAACGGGCCTGTGTTGAAGCGTGAGCTTCTTTTCGACAACTGGAAGAGTACACTTAGAATTTTTAAAACCACAAAACCCTTGAAAACTACTTTGCGAAAATAATCCTACCTTCCTTGCTAAGCCTTGATGCCACATAATTTCCGTGACTTGCTGAGTACTTCATGT
This sequence comes from Oryza meyeriana var. granulata, assembly GCA_003991445.1. NCBI lineage: Eukaryota > Viridiplantae > Streptophyta > Magnoliopsida > Poales > Poaceae > Oryza > Oryza meyeriana. The sequence continues at coordinate 108,889 of RYFJ01000942.1, read as the reverse complement.
ACTCACTCTTACTTATCTACTCTCAGAAGCCTATAAAGATGAAGGTCCCACCCTCAGCCAGTTCTACCAAGCCCAAGTCGAGTACGAGGAGTTTTAGGGTTTCGATCTAGGTCCCCAAGCCATGCTTGTGGGTATAGGTCTACCTGTGTATTTTCGTTGTATACTTTTGTAATATATCGTTGCATGTCTCAGGGTCTGTCCGAGACTGCATCTTATGTAAGAACTATGTTTAAAGAATAAAGCAGGTTTGGCTGTGATCCACCGATATCCTGTATGTAATAGCTGGTCTCCTGGGACTGGTACAGGTATTACAGGTAACGACGTTTCTCCTCTGTTTATTTATTTGGATTAGTGGGAGAGGGGCGTTACATGAACGAAGCAAGCGGAGTGAATAAAGATGTAGACAGAAGTGACATAATGCCCAAAAAATATGACGGATAACTGTGCTTAAAGGCGCTTACTTTTATTAACTAGCTCCACGCGAGGTTGTCGGGAACTGAGTGATTGTTGTCCCACGCAAGTGTCTGAAGGTGTCCGTTGGTGGTGCTTGACAGCGGTGCTAACGGGCAATAGATAGGACAGCACCTAGCGGTGCTGCGGGATGGGCAGGCGGCACCGAGCGGTGCTCGCGGGGCGGTAGCGATGGGACCTCGTTGCCGCAGATTGGCTGTGCGGCACTGCTGCACTGCTGCTCATTGGGCGCGTGGCATCGACCGGTGCCGCTGCTTGGCCGCGCGGCACCAACGGTCCTGCACCCTGGCTCCATAGCGTCGGCTCGGTGCTGCGCTTCCCCGGTGCATTAGAGGTATATTTTTTGAAAAATATTTCACACGGTGCATATATTTCTAAAAGTTGAAAAAAATTATATTTTTAAATTTTTTTCGTCTAAACACATAATGTTGTGTCCGCTCATGTGCGAACTGCACTGTAACTGAGCTAATCAATGCTCTCGAAAAGGGATTGAAAGAAAATGCTTGCAGACGATAAACTTGTAAAGCAAAGACGAAACCAATGGGTTTCAAAATCAGACACTCCACTATCGATCTGACGATCTTCATGTGATAGGGGGGGGGGGGGGGGGGTTCAGATCGATCTTAAAAAACAAAACATAACAAAAAGAACGTCCAGCATCGTCGACGTGGCATCATCGATCAGTGCAAAGTAGCTGTTCCCAAACTAGTGAAGTGAACCTCACCATCAGCTTCTTTGTTTACCCTTTAGTCTAAATTTAAATTTTAAAACTTAATTTTATAGTTAATTTTAGGGTTTTTTTATCGTAGTTTATTTTTCAGCATTTATTTCAAAATCACTAAGAATATATATATACAACTTTTACTCATAAATTAAATTTTTAATGATGATAAACCGTTACGGTTTATAATTAGCATGAGAACATGAGTTTGCATGTCTCAGAGGGAAAAAAATCGGGTGGAAACGGCTCCAAATCGTCTCCTGTAAGACCTACTCCGGACAGCCAACATGTGGACAACGCGGTGATCCGACGCCCACCGTTATCACGTCCGCTTGCAAACGGCTCGCTATGGCACGTCTCATAGGCAGTAGACGCGATGTACAATGGCGGCTCGGCTCCAACACACGCGTGAGGACAGGTCCAGCCTCGCGAATTGATCACAGGCCCTGGCCATCGTTGTCCTCAGTCCAATGCTCCTCTGCTTCCTCGTGCTGTTCCTCAGCCCCCAATAGTTCCCGTAAACAGATGCAGAAGCGTTCTCACCCCTCACGGAAGGCCACGTAGCTTTGCTATATAGGGCCGGTAAATCCCAAGGTTAGTTACTTGGTATGTTACAATTGTGAGGGATATGGATTCTATCTATAAACTCTTTCTATCTCTAATACATTGCTTTCTATCCTAGGAGAGTCTATGTTTAGAATCTCTAACATCCCCTCTCTATCATAACTTACATAAGTTAAGATTGTATCTAAATATATCTAGCTTTCTAGCACATAATGACTTCATAAAACCATCAGCAACTTAATCATTAGTTGAAATAAATCGTACATCCAATAGCCTCTGCGCCACTCTTTTACGAACAAAGTGGTAATTAACTTCAGTATGCTTCGTTCGAGCATGGAATATTGGATTTGCGGATAGATAGGTTGCTCCTATGTTGTCACACCAAAGTTGAGCTGCCGGTGGGCTTCAGACTTTTAGCTCTTGTAACAAAGTCTGTATCCAAATCACTTCTGCTGTTGCATTTGCTAAAGACTTGTATTTTGCCTCGGTACTAAATCTTGACACTGTTGCTTGTTTGCGTGCACTCCAAAAGACCCAAGTTACAACCTAAGAAAATGTTACACCCAGAATTTTTATCCAAAATTCGGGTGTTTTTATTGTGCGTAAATTCTCGTTCACGAATCAACTGAGGCACACAAATGACATTGTTGACAATCAAAATAATTATCTTACAAATAACAAGTATAATTATTACAGAGGCGAATGGAACCCCTCAAATAAATAAATATCTTAGTAGAATAAAACTAGCAACGAGCATTACGACTCCACTCCACAGGGGCTTGATCAGGGTCCCGCTTAGTCTTCCAAAAAACTTTCATCGCTGTAGTACTACTCTGATGATTGTTGATTGTAAGGTGAATACATGGAATACTCCGCAAACCACACAACAAATATATAAGTGCATAAGTATACAAAGAAAGGTATAATAGGGCTCATTTGCATAAATAACATTTAACAAGAGCATTTAGAGAAGTTATGAAACAAATAGTCATTAAGCAATATTAATCACCACCGCACAACCCTCCAAGATAGCACGGGCCCAACCACTCCCAACCTGGAGCTAAATTCAATTAATGACTAGTTTAATTTAATGTAAGTGGGTCTAATCAAGAAAAACATTGCTAGGTTGCCCATAACCACGGTCACGGCTATTCGAACAGTTTTACTCTAGCTAGATGTATACCAATTTACCCACAAGACATAACCCCACAACACGTTGTTGTGCGCCTCAATACCACCACGGTACCTCAGAAAGGAATTGTGACAAGACCATCCATGTAACACGCACAATAAGAGAGCCACCCGCTGAACCACCTATCTGTGGTAGGAATTGATCAGGTGCCTAGCAGGGAAATGGCCCATCGCCCAAACCATAGACTTATGACTGCAATGCGTGGACTAATGACTGCAGTTCGTGAACCAATTCTTAAATGTCATGACCACCACTGGCATCACTTTCATTCCATGTGCTCACAACCTACAATTAGTCAAGTTTTAGTTGACTAGATTATTTAACCAAACATGACCTCGGTCGTGAACTAGATTGCCATCATTTCATGTCATTTATATGTCATCATTAGCATTTATGTGATAACCCATAAGTTCTACTATAGTTTCTAAGTATGGCTAAGCATAGTTCTAAAGTTATTCTAGCTAACCAATAATTAAAGCTAGCTAGTCACATTAACCCATAGGTACAAGTACAGGTAAACAAAGTAAATGGGCCATAACAAGGAGTAGGGTTTTCCCTCCCGATGACATTGGAAAATAAATGCACAATTGAATGAAATATAGCTTTAAACCATGGGTTCAACATGCTCAAAGGGATTTATGATCTGTATGATTTGCCTCGCTGCTCTGTGAAAACCTGGGAACTCTCCTTGTGAAATCCTGCTTCTTTTGAAACGTCGGCGGCTAAAGGCAATGAACAAAAAGGCAAAAAAGTAGATAAGAACACACCAACGGAACAAGATTATATTTTTAATGGATGGATCATGATTTTTAATGTTTTTTTAAAAGTTGAATCACCCCAAATGGAGTTAGGATGAATTAGTTATTAAATTTCAAAGTTTTAAGCCTATTATATGTGTTACAGACATTATTTAAAGGATTTATGGCGTCAGCCCTAGGGAAAGAGTGAGAGGATCGGCGGTGCTGACATGCAGGTCCCACATGGCAGAGAGAGAGAGAGAGGGGAGGCGGGTTTACCGTGGACCGGGTTCACCGAAACGGCGCAGGGAAACATACGGCTTAGATCGATCTAGCCCTAGATCGGATGGTCGAGATTAAACGCGATCGGATCCGAGCTGTGGGGGACTAAGTAGGCGGCCACGTCGGACGGGCGGTTGAGGTAGTGCTGACCTAGCGATGACACGGCCGCCACATAGACGAGCTGGTGGCAGCGGCGCGGGAACCTATGGTCACCGGCAGCGCGGGCGGCTGGCACAGAGAGGCAGAGGGCGTTGCGGCGAAGCTTACCGAAGCAAAGACGACGGCAATCGACAACGGGAAACGGCTGGCGGCGAGCTCCAAGCGGTGAAGTCCTTTGGATTGTTGACGACGGCTGTGTTCCCGTGGTCCTCGGTGGCGGCGAAGGGGTGGCCGGGGATTGTCTTACTCCTGCGGTCCCCAAGGTGGTGATGGCGAGCATCGGCGACGGCTGGAATAGCGGGGAGCGGCGACTGAACCACGGCGGCGCGGTGGCAAAGCTTAGTACTCGCAGGCGACGGCAAAAGATGGCGCGACGAGGATAGCTAGGGCTAGGGTTCTGTGGAGGAGGGCTGAGGGGTACTATTTTTAGCCGGGGGAGGGAGAATCCGCCCTAGATAAGGCGGGATTGCGGTGGCGCAACCATAGACCGTGGCGGCGCTTATCGGAGCTCTAGTTCACGTCCAAACTTTAAGGGATTCGGCCCAATTCTGGAGGGGTTCGGTGGAGGAGGATAAGGAAAAGATTTCCGCTTAATCAATTTGAGGAAACCGAGAGAGAGGCCGGAGGATTTGAGCAGATTTCGCGGCGGCCAATGTCATGTCCAGAATTTGCATCCAAAATTCTGGAATTTTATTGTGTGTAAATCCTCGTCCAGGAATCAACCGAGGCACATATGACATAGTTAATAATCAAAGTAATTGTTTACATATCGAAAGTAATTATTACAGAGGCGAATGGTGCCTCTCAAAGTAATAAAGTTCTAGCAGCGGAGATTAGGCTAAAACGATGTGACGAAACCCACTCCACGAACTTGACCGGGCTCCCGCTTAATCCTCTAAGCAGTCCTCCTTTCTGAAGTACTCCTCTGAATGATGATTGTTGATTGCAAGGTGAGTATATGAAATACTCCGCAAACCACATAGCAAATATGCAAGTGCACAGGATAACAAAGGATGGCATAATAGGGCTCTATTTGCATAAACAACATTTAAGAAAGCATTTAAGACAGTAGTTAAACATCAATAATTAATCAGTATTTTCCAACATTATACCATTCACCAAATGGCATAGGCCCAACCACTTCAACCTGGAGCTAACCATGATTCATCCTTCAATAATCAAATTTAGTTAATGTGGGACTAATCACAGAAAACATTGCTAGGCTCGCCCTTAACCGTGGGTACGGCTATTCGAATAGTTTTACTCTGGCCAAAAATGTACCAATTTACCCATAGGACATAACTCCACAACACATCACTGTGCGCCTTGATACCACCACGATATCTCAGAAAGGAATTGTGACAGGATTATCTATGTAACTCACACAATAGGAGAGCCTTCCACCAAAGCTCCGGTCTCCGGTAGGGGTGATCAAGTGTCTTCCCGCGAGACGGCCATGTGTGGACTTATATTAGCCACAAACACGCCCTGGTGCCTCCTATTGAACTCGGCATACTTCAAACTCTTGCTATCCCATTTTAGCTTGTGGTTAGTACGAGTGTTGCTTCGTAACAAGTAGTCCGCGAACCGGTCCTTAACTGTCACGAGCACTGCTAGCAACATTTACAACCCTGGTTCTCGCAACCCACCTTTGTATCAAGTTTTAGTGGACCATTAAATCATCCTCGCACGACCACAGTCGTAAATGGAATCATCATTTCATGTAAGCAAAATATTATAACCGAAGTTAATGTTACAGCCCAGTAGTTATTCTATTGTTTGCTAAGCATGGTCCTAGAGGTAATCTAGCTAACCAATAAATAAAGCTAGCTCGTTACATTTATCCCATAGGTACAATATCCAGTAATCAAGTCAAAGAAGCCATAAACAAAGGTTTGGGTTTCCCTTTACCAATGACATTCCAAAATAGATGCAGAGTTGAAAGGAAATATAGCTTTAAACATAGGAACAATATGCTCAAAGGGATTTAAGAATTTGTGTGACTTGCCTTGCTGCTCCTCACAAGCCTCAGAACTCTTCTCGAGAAATTACAACTCTTCTTGAACGTCGGTGGCTAAAGGTAATAAACAAAAATAAGCAAAACAGTATGTCAACACATATGAACAGTACAATATTATATTTTTAGTGGGTAGATCTTGATTTTTAAAGAATTCTACAAGTTGAATCACCCCAAACGGAGTTCGGATGAATTAGTTATGAATTTTAGAAGTTTAAACCCCTTTTAAAAGCTTTAAAAGAATTAAACCGATTTATTGCGTCATTTGCGAATTAATTTAATTCGGGAAAGCTTTTATGACGTTAGCACAAGAGAGAGAGGTGCGGCCGGTGGCTCACAGGCGGGACCCACAGGACAAAGAGAGAAAAGGGCGTGGGTCTACGGTAGACCAGGTCTAATGGTGTAGATTTAATGAGTTTTGATCGGACGGCTCAAATTAGATCAGGGTTATAAGAGGGATCGGAGGGCTTAGATCTAGTCCTACTCAGATCGGACGGCTTAGATTACACAAGGCGATCAACGGCTCGGATTAGATCCGAGCGGATCTGAGCTGGCGCCTACGCGGCAGCCACGTCGACGGCTGAGTCAGCACGGCGATGGCGGTGACGGCGGCGGCACGGCGGTGTGTGGCGAGAATGGGAATAGATAGAGGAGATGGCGGTGATGCTTACCGAGAGCAGAACGGCGAGGATTGGCGATGAGAGCAACCGGTGACGAGCTTTTAACGGCGGCGGTCTTCGGGTTCCCAGCGGCGATGGTGTTTCGGCGATCTCCGGCGGTCCAGAGGCGGCAGCCAAGCTTTCTTGGGCTCTGGTGAAGCTCACAGAGGCGACGGCGAGCTCTAATGATGACCGAAGCGGTGGCGACACGCAACCGGGGCTCGGTGGCAGCGGCGGAGCGAGCTCAGGAGGTGGGGAGGCGGCTAGGGCTAGCTAGGGCTCAATCTCGTGCACGGGATAGCTCCCAGGGGTCTCGGGCTTGCTATTTAAGGCAGAGAGGGGCGGAGTCTGGCTTGGGTTCAGCAAGATATGCGGCGGAGATGTATTAGGGATAAAGGTCTGAGTCGGGAAGCTTTGGGTCTCCTCAACAGACGGCGACAGGACTCCAGTTTCTTGGGGATAAGGTAGAGGAGGATCAGGGCTCCATTTCCCCTCAACCAATTGGACGAGATCGGGACCGAGGCGCTCAGATTTCCTAGGATTGCGGCGGCGGCGCTCAGGAGCGGCTCGGGCTCCGCGGTGGGAGGTTGAAGACGACCGACAGGTAGGGCCCACCTGTCAGCGAGGCGCGGGTGACGCAGCGATCATGGGCCGTGGGCCGCGCGCGTGGAGAGAGATGTTAAGTGCACAGTGTTGGGCCGAATTCGGCCCGGGTGCAGAGGAGGGGATTTTTAACTCTTTTCTTTTTATTTTAATGCTATAACACTATTTAATTTATCAAAAATAATTCCCTTAATCAAATAAATCCCAAAAAATTCTAGAAAATAGATGATTAAGCAAAGAATTTAGCCGTCGCCGGACCCTACCGCCACCACCACCGGGACCGCAGAAGCTAGGCAAACCCTGGCCACCTCTTCGCCGCCGCCCAGGACCCCCGGAGCACCACCGTCATCGACGACTTGAGAACCTCCGCCGCTTGAAGCTTACCGCCGGCCGTGTTCCGTTGGCATTCACCATCGTTCCCGCTTCGGTGAGCACTGCCGCGATCTCCTCTATCTCCTGGTGCCCTCACCCTGCCTCGCTGTGCCGCCGTTCGCCGGTGATCGTAGGGTTCGGTGCCACCGCCGCCGGTATGCCCACGTGGCGGCCGCGTCATGGCCCCATCAGCGCCACCACGGCCTGTCTGTCCAACGCGGCTGCTGAGTCAGCCGTCGGATCGCCTTGATCAAATCCTAGCCGTCCAATCTAACCTCTAGTTTGATCCAAGCCGTCCAAACCCACCCGTGCCCTCGGTGCACCTGGTCTATGGTGCCCCGGCCCCCTTTCCTCCCTCTGTATGGTAGGACCCGCATGTCAGCCACCAGCTCACCCTCTCTCCCCCTAGGGCTAACGTCATAAATCCTTTAATAATTTCTATAACACATGAAATATGCAGTAAAATTTAGAAATTCATAACTAATTCATCCTAACTTCGTTTGGGGTATTCAACTTGCATAATTCTTTAAAATCAACATCTATCCATTAAAAATATAATATTGTACTGTTGATATGTGCTTATGTACTGTTTTTCTCATTTTTGTTTATTGCTTTAGCCGCCGATGTTCCATAAGAGGCAAGATTCTATGAGGAGAGTTACGAGGCCTTCGCAGAGCAGCAAGACAAGTCACATAGATCCTAAATACCTTTGAGTATATTGTGCCCATGGTTTAAAGCTATGTTTTCTTCAAATGTGCATTTATTTTGCAATGCCATCGGGAGGGAAACCCTGTCCTTTGATTATGGCCCTTTTGCTTTGATCACCTGTTATTTGTACCTATGGGATAATATGACTAGCTAGCTTTAATTATTGGTTAGCTAGAATAACTTTAAGAACCTGCTTAGCCATGCTTAGAAACTATAGTGGAACTTATGTGCTTTGCTATCACTTACTTTTTACTCATGACATCTGGTTAACATGAAATGATGATCTAGTTCACGACTGAGGTCATGTGTGGTTAATTAATGGGTCAACTAAAATTTGTCTAAATGGTGGGTTATGAGCATATGGACTAAAGTTGATGCTAGAGGTGGTCATGACAATTAAGGACCGATTGACGAGCTATCTTTGCGAAGCAATACTCGTACTAATCACAAGTTAGAATGGGTAATGGTGGGGGCTGAAGTGTGACAAGTTCAACCGGAGGCCCTACGGTGTGTTGTGGCAGTCATCAATAAGTCCACGCATGGCAGTCGTTAATATGTCCATGTTTTTTGGCGTTGAGACGTCTCCCTGCCTAAGAACTTGTCAAGACTATCGGAGACAGATGGTCCAGCGGATGGTTCTCTTATTGTGTGTGTTATATGGATGGTCCTGTCAGAACTCCTTTCTGAGGCACCATGGTGGCATTGAGGCGCACGGTAACGTGTTGTGAGGTTGTGTCTTATGGGCAAATTGGTACATCTCTGGCAAGAGTAAAGCTGTTCGAATAGCCGCGCCCGTAGTTAATGGGCGGCCTAGCAATGTTTTTCGTGATTAGTCCTACTTATAATAATTAATTTGGACATGAATTGGAGTAGCTCCAGGTTAGGAGTGGTTGGGCCTGTACTTCCTTAGAGGATTGTACGTTGGTAATTAATATTGTTTAATGATTACTTATTTTATTACTATCTTAAATATTTTATTAAATGCCATTTATGCAAATGAGTCCTATTATGCCTTCCGTTGTATACATGTGCACTTGCATCTTTGTTGTGTGGCTTGCGAAGTATTCCATATACTCACCTTGCAATCAACAATCATCATCAAAGTAATACTTCAGCGATGAAGGATTATTGGAGGACTGAGCGGGAGCCTGGTCAAGTGCCTTTGGAGTTGGAGCCATTTTGCCTATCGCTAGTTATTTTTTGCTATTTAGACATTTATTATTTTGAGATTTGAGAGGTGCCATTTGACTCTGTAATAAATATACTCGACTTATGTAAAACAATTACTTTGATATCAATTATGTCCTTTATGTGCCTCGGTTGATTGCTGGATGAGGATTTCCACACAACAAAGCACCCGAATTTTAAATGAAAATTCTAGATATAATACCAGTGTAACTAATATGCATACCTATTTTATTGGCCGTATGGATCTGATCGCCACCATTATATTTCTCCCGGATGCTCAACTTGTCTAGTTCACCTGTGACATGGTCCGTTGTACTGGTGTCAACATACCAATTCGTGTCAATCCCGTGGGATTGTGTAGCGGCGGACGCAATTTTCTCCTGGGGAACAAAGTCCGGATCGTAGCGATGCCAACAGATGCTGACCGTCTGTCCCATCTTGCCGCAAAGCTGACAGGTTGGACGTTCACTTCCACGGCCTCCACCGTGGCCACGACCAGAGTTCTGAGCAGACAGACCACGGCCGCGTTGGTTTCCACCCCGTCCAAACGAGGCAGCATTCACCGAAGCTTGGTATGCACTTCGTCGAAGATCTGTTCTGCCTTCAAATCCTAGCAGCTGCGAGTAAAGTTCGGCCACTGTGACAGGCTCCAGCCTAGCTGCCAATGCTGATACCACCAGCTAAAAATCAGCGTCAAGGCCGGCGAGTATGTAGGACACCATGTCCTCGTCATCAAGCGGCTAAAAATGAGCAAGGAGGTGAACGTGATGGGAGGCGGCGGCGTTGGGAGACGAGAGTGGCGACAACACTGGCATATGAGGGAAGCAGAGATCTTGAGCCGAGCCACCCAAACGTGCTGTCTCCGCACGCTACATCTAGAGCATGCATCATCGTGTTGCGCCTGTAGCCAAGCCGACAGAGCTCCCCCGTTGGATCACCATGTTGTCCACTCGTCGATCATCCTAACACGAGGCCATACAGGAGGAGATTTGCACCTTGTCTCAACTGAATTTTTTTCGGTGTCATAGCCTACACTTGTACACATTGGCAGAAGCTTCACTTGGTCTAGACTCATCGAAGCAGGATCTATTGAAATTCTATATAACTATATAAATTAAAATAAAATTTTTATAGTAAATATTAGTTTTAGTTAATCTTGTTTGGGCTCTATAATTTCTCTTGATTCGCCACTGCTTATACAGTAGCCCCGCTCCTCCGTTCCTACGTCAACATGGAGGTGTCAGCAGGTGGACCCCACCATCCTCCGTCACCGTCGGCCACGTGGTCGTGGGCAGAAAAGGTGGGCGCGCCCACGGATTTTGGTCAATTCCGGCGGTGGATCGATCGCGATCAGCCGGCGGGGTGTCGCGTCGTGTCGTGAGTCGTCGGATGGACGACCCACCTGCCAGTACTGGCCGGTTGATCGGTTGATCCAACTCACTACTGTTACCCGCGTGGAGCTGGAGAAGAAACTAACTAATACTCGTGACTCGTGAGTCGTCACAAATGGTCGTACCACATCCCCTCCGGATTATGTGTTGGATGAGCAAATGCTCTTGACTGAAGCGATGAAAATTAATTTTATAGTAACACTTTAATATATATCTGTTTTGTGCGAGGAAATAACACTCTGTATTTATACTTTTAATGGTCCGACAGCTAGAGTAGAGTTGTAAAAACAACGAAAAGACTCTTCTTGAGATTAAGTTATAGAATTCAAAATTTGCTATGAATCATATATGTATGTTGCGGCTCAAACAACCATGTCCATTAATTTAACTTTTTTCTTACCATGCTACGATACTAATAGATCAAAAATTTTAAATAAGATAAATAGTGAAATGTATGTTTAAACATCAACAGCGTCAAACATTAAAAACTAAAGAGTGTATAATTTTTAGTGCTTAATTACAACTTGACAAAAAGGTTTCACTTTTATAATCTAGATGTACAACTCTAGTTACCAAATTAGAGGGCGTACGTGTCTGATTCCTATCTCTCGGTATATCAAGTTTTAAGCTACAAAATATTTCATCTCTTTTAAGACGAGTCTTTGTTTTCTCTCTCTACGATAGTTACTACCTCTAATTATTTTTTCGTTAATCACAATAAGTAGCGACCTCGATCGAACGGTACGGGACATGCTCGGCAGCTGGGGACACCGTATAACAGAATAGTGCACAATGTAATCTTTTTTTCTTTTCTTTTTTTTTGAAACCGTCCACAATGTCATCTATCGTTACACAAAATTCACCAAAACCCGTAACATGAAACCGTACAATAAAATGATCATTAGTAGTTATATCCATACTAATTTAAAAGAGGTGAATATGTCATCACCATCATCAATAACTCTACTTTTTTGAAAAAAAATAGTTGTGTGGGATTAGAGGACCTACATGTCAACCACCCCACCACCAACTTCCTACTTTTGTGGAAAGGAAAAACTACAGTGTGAAGCCAGAGAGCTAACATATCAGTAACATATGTATATAAAAATTAAAAGATAATACATGCATAAAGTTATGATAATAACGGGTTAATTATAATTTTATTTAATTAAAATCTCATTGCAATACGCGAGCAATATGCTAGTAAGACATAAAAGGCTTCATGAAAATTGTTCTAGTGGTTGTAAAATTATTTTTATGATTAATATTTTGTGATGAACAATTGCCTTTACAAATGATTTATATAATGGACATTGGTCTGAAATATCTGAAGATGTTAATGTGAGTGCTTGTGACTGATATGGGTCAGGTATGATATCTGTGTCCAAAAAGGTTGTTTTGTCTATTGGCGTGCAACTGACTTGATGTCACACCCTGTGTTTCCCCTTAAATTGAGCCACACAAAATATATTAAAAAAAAGCCTCAAAGAAATTATTTAAAAAACCAAGAAAATTAATTAAATAAGTAAAATACAAAATAATAAATTATCATGGCTGGGAATATTTTTCGTATATTCTCCTTGCCAAAATACACTAATAGGATTTTTATGGGAATTTTTAGAGCGCTGGAAGTAATTTTAATAATTCAAAATAAATTATCGGAATTAAAATCTTTCTAGAAAACCCTTTTTCTTTTCTTTTCTTTCCCTTTCTCCTTTTCTTTTCCTTTTTCTTCCAGTCGGGCCACCGGCCCAGCGCTGTTCCTCAGCTTGCCGTGGCCCGCACGCGCGCCCTCCCCGCGGGCCCCTCCTACCAGCCCCCGTGCCGCGCGTCTCTCCTTTCCCTCTCTCTCTGTCGCGTGGGACCCGCCCGTCAGAACCGTGCTGTGCCCGTGTCTCTCTTTTTCCCCGCACCGCTGACAGTCAGACCCCGCCCGCCAGTGTCCATTCGCCCGCGCTGTTCCCCTCACCTCTCCCACTGACATGTGGGACCGAGGCCCCACGTGTCAGCTTCATCCCCAACCTCCGGCCGAATCAGCCGGAGGGGAGCGAGCCGCCTCGCCCGTCCGATCCGCGCCCGTTGCTGCCCCCTCGCACCTTGGCCCTTAATTCAAACGCCGTGGACCGCATCCCCGTGCCACTCCCCCACTTCTCCGCCTTCTTCGCACACGCCGACGGGCGAATTTTGCCGATCCCGCCATCGCTGCCACCCCACGTTCTTGTGAAATTCGGCCAACCCAGCCACGAACTCCTGCAGCCGAGTGCATAAAAACCCTCCCCGTGCTCCGCCCTCACTTTCCCCTCATTTGCCCCCACCTGTCGAGCCTTCTAACCCCCTCCGCGCCGAGCTCCCGAACCACCGCCGCGCTCCGCCGTCTCCCGCTGAGCACCACCGCCGCTGTAGCCGCCACCGCCCACGTCTCTCGCCACCACCGCTTTCGCCGCATTCTGGGGCATCCAGGCCACCATCCCTTCGAGCTCCATCGCCGCTAGGAGCCCGATCCCCTCGTCGCCCTCGTCGGTAAGCCCTTCCGCCGGTCTTCGGCCGCCAAATTCCGCCAATTTACTTGGCCATTTCGGCCCTAATCTCTTCCTACATCTTTGCCAGGACCCTTTCAACCCCGTTCGTGCCTTCGTTGCCACGTTGCGCCGCTGGGACGCCATCGCCGTTGTCTTCCCGAACCCCGCCGCTGCTTTTCCCCTTTGCTCTTCGCCGTTCACCGTTCTCCGGTTGCCGCAAGCTGTTGGTGAGCACTCCTTGGCCTTCTCCAGCTCCTCCACCGCTCGCCGATGCCCTCCGCCACGTCGGATGGTCGTCAGCGGTGACCATCGGGCCGCGCGCGCCGTCACCAACCATGCGCCAGAGGGGCTCGGCCCCGGCTTAATCTGAGCCGTCCGATCTACACGCGGTGGACCGTGTCCACTGTGTGCTGCCCTCCCTGCACCGCTGAATGGTGGGGCCTGCCTATCGGCACTGGTTCCCCGTGGTCTGTTGGTGTAGTAATCCTAATAATTGCGCAATAAATTGATTAACAATTAGTTTTGCATAAGAAAATCACTGTAAAACTTCAAAAATCCATAACTAATTCATACGAGCTCCGATTAATTCCATTCAAATTTCATTAAATCCAAAAAAATGCCAAGAATCTATTAAAAATACTTTTAGCCCCTATTTCAGTGCCCACATGTACTATTTTAATTATTTGTGCTTTGTTTATTATAGAATCCAACGCAGTCGGCGCTCTAGTTTATTACGAAGTCGTTGCCGAGTTCGCCAAGCCGAAGCAAGGCAAGTTACATCGTTTTTCGATCATTTTGTACCCATTTATTGCAAAATGTTTGTTTTAAATTATTAAACATGTATTTTTTTTCATTATTTCATGTGGGAAGGTAGACCTATATAAATGCAAATTTTAATTGCTATGACTTGATTCCTCTTGTACACCTTTGTAGCTGGGTAATAATATGACTAGAGGATATGGTTAGGATGCTTAGCCATGCTTAGAAGCCATTAGCTCACATGGGAATTTAAATACTCTTATTTATATTCTGTGTTCGACGCTATGTCGGGAAATGGAATTTTGGATATGTTGATAGTAAATTACTAAAATTTGACATAAAGGGTGGGTTGTGGGTGCATGGTCTTGTTGGTCGCACCTATGGCAACTAAGGACCGGTTTGCGGGAACTCCTTCAGCAATTGATCGTACATACGACAAACCAGCATGGGCAACGGCTGGACTTGTAGCATCTCTTCACTCTCTCATAGGCACCGTTGGTGAGAATGGGCGTGATGGAGTTGGGTTGCTCGGGTCAGGTTGATCGGCTTCCGGATCCATTGTGGCGCAAGGGGGGTAGCCTGGCCGATGTGGGGTGTCCTGTCGACAGGTGCAACCTCAGCGTGGTGTGGATGGTTAGGGAGAGGTTGCGTAAACGGTCCTGTCACAGCCTCTCGCGGGGTATCGTGGTGACACGCCGGCACACGGGAACGTGTGTGGGGCTGTGTCTTGTGGGTACAGTTGTACACCTCTAGCTAGAGTAAATCTATTCGAATAGCCGCGTCTGCGGTTGTCGGCATTTTGGTCAAGACTCACTGTGATTAGTCTGACTATAATAAATTGACATTAAAATTTGCTATAGTGTTAGGATGGATGGTTGAGCCTGGTCAACATGGTGTAACGTTGATCAGTGGAGGATTAATATTATTCAATTAATCAATATTTTTACCGTTTGCAAACTACTATTGTTTGCAATTGCTTTTACGCAAATAAACCTCTAGCCTATCTTTGCATCCTGTGCATTGTGCATATTTGCGGGTGTGACTTGTTGAGTATTGTGGGGTGGTACTTAGTCTTGCTTGCTTTCCCCTCTCAGTGGTGGAGTACCTGTCTGACGAGGATCGTCAGGAGGACTAGGCTAGATCCACCGTCAAGACGCCTGTGGAATGGAAGCCTCCGCTTGGATAGCTGTATATAAGCTTTATTTATCTTTACCGCTACATTTATGTAAGACAATTTTATTCTGTTTGTAAGATACACTCTGAATGACAACTTGGTATTGTCTACCCTGGCTTTCCTGGACAGGGATTTAATATACAGAAATGTTCAGAATTCTGGTTATGAATTTCTGGGCATTACACTTGAGGTCAACCGTGGTTAGTGGTGAGGACCTAGAGTACGCTCAGGGAGCAGCCAAAATCTAGCACGGTCAAGATGTCATGTGACAAGGTTGGACTGAAGTTAGCATCCTTGGGGTCAACCTCGGTCAACGGTGGGATCGGAACTACGCTCAGCGAGGAGTCGAGGTCCAGAATAGTCAACAATGCTGGGCGACGAGATCGAACATAAGGTGGCACACGGTGAATGGATACCATGTGGGGAGATCTTCGTAGCGGGCTTCACAAGTTGTGGGTGTAAGCGCCGGACTTCATGAAGAAAAAATTGGAAGAGAGAAAAATTAAGGTTTAGTCTTAAGAGGGGGGAGTGCTTTAATATGCACTTTGTAAATACATCTTAATGTAATAAAGTTGATCTAATGTCTATAGTCTGTCAAGCTATGTTTCTTTGTTTCCCGGGCAGTCGGACCGGTGGCAGGAGGACAGTTAGACCGTGATTAAGAGGTTAGTCAATCAAGTTTTTGGGTTCTTTTATTTCCGCTAAAAGATTTGGTTGTTTGGTTTTTCCTACCATTCACTCTCCTTTATAGGCTTGGTTACTATGTTCGATCCTAGAAGTGGTATCAGAGCTAAAAATGCTCTCTTTTTATCTTTATCAATCTTAAGTTTTTTGTCATCACTGATAAGTTCTCTACCAAGTCTCATGTCTTAGATGGAGTTGATTTTCAATTCTGGAGAAAAAAGATGCAATCTTTCATAATGTTTCAGGAATATGATATTTGGCAAAAAGTTTCTACTCCTTACATAGTCCCTGATGCTATTACTGTTGCTAAAAAGGCTGAATTTGAAAACAATTGTAAAGTTAGGAATATGATTTTAAGTGATGTTTCTCGCTCAGATTTTGATCGGATTTCTTATTTCAAAATTACGTACGAGATGTGAAAGGCCCTGTGTGATTTTCATCAAGGTTTTCTAACGTCTAGAAAATACGTAAAGATGTGTTTAAAAAGAACTATATGAAATTTGAGATGAAATCTGGCGAAGCTTTAGATGATTATTTTGCACGTTTCAATAAAGTTCTTGGCAACCTTCATTCTGTGGATGATTCTTATGATACTACTTATACACAGTCCGAAATTACTAGACATCTTTTAAATGTCTAATTGGGAGATGAATGCTTCTTTGATTCAACAATCTGTTAACATGATTACTCTTACTTTCGATTCTCTTTATTTGAAATTGAAAACCCATGAGCTTAATGTTTTCTCTCGCAAGACTGACTCTAAATCTATAGCTTTGATATCTTCTTCATCTAGTTCTTCTTTGGATGCTTCTTTTGCGTTTTTTTTGCTTTGAAAGCCACGTCCGATGACCAACTCGAGAAAATTTCCAAGGAGGACTTGGCTTGGTTCATTTTTGAGTTTTGAATAATGTCAAGAATAGGAATAGAGGAGGACCGATTCGATTCTCCGAGTGTGGTGAGTTGAACTACATCCGCTCCAAGTGCCCTAAGCTCAAGAGATCAACCAAGGAGAAAGATGAGGACAATGACGTCAAGAAGAAGCGCACTTTCAATGGAAAAAGGAACAAGGATCGGTTCAAGAAGATGCTACAGCAAGTGCTTGCAGCTATTGATCAAGTGGGTGCTAGTGATGTTGATTCCAAAAGGAAAGATGATGACAAGGGCATTACTGGCGACATGTGTTTCATGGCTCGTGATAGATGCCACACCCTGAAAATCGCTTTAATTAAAAATTATTTTTGGGTAAATGGAAATACAAGAAATCATCAAAGAATTTGATTGTGAAAGTGTTTGAATAAAATTTTGAAATTTCCAATGTTAAAAATCCCAAGTTTAAATTTTTTTAAATAAATGCTTGGATGTTTTTATATTCCTGGGGTTTTGTTGGAATATTTTAAGTGTTTGAGTATTTACAATAATAAATTCTTCATGTTTCATGGTGGGTTTTGCCTCTGGTAAATTCACCATGAGTTAATAAACCCTCTGAAATTTTCTCGGAATTTTTGGAGCTCCAGAATTAATTTTAATGGGACAAAGATCATTTCAGTAATTAAATAAATATAAAATGAAATCCCTTTCTTTTCCCCTGTTTGGGTCGTTCCTGATTCAGTCCTTTGAAGTCTCCTCGTTCATCGCGAACTCTGACTCCCTTTTTCTTCTAGAGTTTTGTGTCGTTCCCGAAACCCTAAAGTCATCTCGAAAACCTAAATCCGGAGTTCTCGGATTTATTTGATTTCGAAACCCTAAAACCCATTTGGACTCCCAATCCGAGATTCTCTGTATCCGAAATATCTATTCTTCCCTTTGAAATAAATCCCAGATATTTCCCTGAAAACTCTTTTCCATCAAGACAAATCCAAATCTCCAAACTTCTGAGATTTTCCCCAATTTCTCAACCGCCGTAAAATATCCTCCCAAAATTCCAATCTCCATAAATATTCCCAAGTTATCGATTCCCGGAAAGAAACAATCTCCAAATCTCTAAAATATTCTTATATTCTGACTATTCGATTTATCCCCAAAATCCTTTTATTTCTCTATATCCCCAAATATTCCAATAATCCCGAGTATTCCAATATGCTAGAAAACCCCCAAAATATTCCTATACTTTGAAGGTCCCAAAGTTCCGTTGATCTCCCTAATCCTAAACAAATATTTCAATTCCCACAAACACCCGAAAATCCTGAGCTTCCGAGATAGATATATATGAGATGGGCTATGGTGCTTCATGAAGCACGGAGGAGCCCGTGCTTCATGCTCCGGGCAGTTGGATGGATTGCAATCGTGCGGCTAGATATGGATGGACGGAGCGCTCTCATGGATGGACGGAGCGCTCTCACGGCGCACTCACCTAACCTCACCTAACTCGCGCACTCACCCAACCTCACCTAACTCGCCTGCGCCTCCCCTTAGCCGCGTCGCCGCCTCCTGCTCGCCTAGCGCCGTGGCCGTCGCTGAAGTCCCCAGCCGGCATTGGTCGCCTTCGCCTGCCGCCGGTGAGCACCCTACCGCGCCGCCCTCTCCTTTCTTCCTCCCCGGTGCCCCGATGTCGTCTACCGTGTGTCGGACCCGGGTTTGACCCCGAACCCTATGTGTGTACCGTGCTAGTCCCACGATCAATTGCTAGCACACACATTCAACGTTGGCATCATAATCCATACATCACAGGTTCAGCTCACAGCAGTCCAAACATAAGTCGTACAAGAGTCTAGACTTTAGCGATTACATAGAGGCCGACCGGCCAAATAGAACAGCAAATTAACAAAGAGTTCAACAGCGGAAACAAGATAATAGAGGCACCAAAAACCAGCAAGTATGCCTCTGCCCGCCCACAGGCAACCAACCGGTAAGCCCTAGTAAGCACCGTCGTCGTCGTCTCCAAAACCCGCTGCATAGAAGTACCCAATTGTCGGGTCCTCCTCAACCATCTCTAAAAAAAAGAAGTCACACAAGCGTGTGTGAGTACAATACGTACTCCGCAAGACTTATAGTGTTTGCAATGGTATTTCATAATATGCGAAGATAAACAAGGAATGGTTCAGGTCCTGCAGTTTGCATAAATCATAATATACATAGCGAAAACATTGTGGTTTTGCAACGAAATTTTTGTAAATCAAGCTAGCACAGCAAACAAGTATATAAGCATAAACCCCCAAGTGTTTCCAACCATATGGGCTCCCTGCCCATGCCAGCCAGCAGTGGCAACACGCTGCCACAACCATCCCAGCGAACTCCTCGTTCGCACCAAGATCTTTCCCCAAAACAGTTTCCAAAAATTAAAACTACTACGGTGGAGAATTTCCCAAGTCGTCCATAACCGAGGACACGGCTATTCGAATAGTTTTAACTCTCGAGAGTGTGTACAACTGTACCCACATGACAAGGACAACATGAGCTACCACACAGGAGGCTCACACCATCAATGACAAAGCCTTTCCACCGTTGACCTAGCAATATCCCACGCTTATGATCCATCCCTAGGGAGTTGGGAGGCCTCCCAAAATCCCCAAGGCTCATACGATGTGTTGGTCACCCTTGAACAATAATCAAGGTACCTTCGGGCTATGGACAAAAACCATAACCCGCACTATCCCAATGTCAACAATAATGACCTACAACTACCACCGGCGGGTCTATTGCTAGGTATCAACAATATACTAAGCTAGGAACTCCCCACAAGAGCCACATGTGGTTTGCGCTGTGCTTCTTGGTTCTAGCTACACCATAGAATCGGTCCTTAGTGACCCGGGCGAGACAACCACCTAATCGATACCACAACAAGGCACCGAACACTACATCCACTCGCCCAAGTCCAAAAGCTTGTTTTCAGTTTTTGTTTTCCACCAAGAGCACAGGGGAAGAATACCCACTGTTCATTTCCATAATTTCGCAAATGCTTCTTTTTCCCAACATCCCAAAATCAAGTAACAAGTAGCCTTGATTAAAAAGTAAACTAAGCATACCTATTGACATCTTCCCAACCACATGAACCCAAATTTTCAGTGGCAACATAAGTGACAAGGAATTCATGATACTCAAGTAACAAGGATAAGGCATATGCAACAAGAGGTTAACTACCCAAGAATCCCACACATTTCTAAGTAAAACATCGCATGCATAATAGTTTGCAATCAATATAGTTTGTAAGTTTGAAATATAGGAGCAATTGATCAAGGGGGTGCTTGCCTTGTTCCTGGACTTCTTGGAACTCTTCTGATTCTTCCACAACCGGGTCAACAACGTCGTGTTCTACGAGAATACCAAACGAATGCAATGAAAACAACGGCAAAATATTTAACAGAACAGGAAGTACAAATATTTTTGCAGAATATGCAAGAGCATGATTTTAGATGAATTTAGGAAAAAGAATCGCTTGAATCCGAGTTCGTATGAGGGAGATATGGCTAAACGAAGTCTGCTCTGTCCTAAAATCGAAAATAATTGAGAAACAGCGTTTTCGCTCGACCGAACTGCAGAAACGGCTGAAAACATTCTACTGACTTAACGGGTGGTCTATTTGGGACGTTTTTGGTTCTAGGGGCATTTTTATGGTACGAAACCTACATGTGTGCTGCTGTGAATCTAAGGACAACTCCCAAAAGTGGATATACTCCAACTCGCTAGGATATTAATCGCACACGCTCACACGTCACTAAAACGGCCTAACACGTGAAATCCACCGGGCGTGAAGTTTTAATCTAAGGCATTTGGGGGCGTGGAGGGTTTCTAGGGCCTAGGGGTCACTGGATGTACAAGTGGAACCTACGGGAAGGCTTCGGTAGTGGCGAACGCCTCGGTCTAAAAACGATGTCTTCGCACGAGCAAACTACACATCTTCGCACGTTAACGACAACCGGCAAAAACGGGAAAACGACAGCAGCTACTCTACTCGGGGTTTTGTCCCGCTCTGACGCTAGAGGGGCCAACCCGGCTTGCATGGGGTTGATGAGGTGGCTGCTACTCACTCAAACACAAGCGCACCTTAGGTGTTTGATGAAAAGCCAAGCTAATGCACGGCTTGTCTACCTCTGTCCTCTCATGCTCTAGTGAATGGCTAGTGATGCAGGGGTGTGGGGAAGCTCTAGGGGTCCTGCATGCAAGATCGAAGGCTCTACTACATGCGGCCATGCTCCGATTGAGCCTCATCCACACATATGGCCATGGTGGTGACGCTTGGGTGGATGGCAAAACAATGGCATGATAGGCCAAGCCAAGGACGTGGGGAGAACTAGTGGCCTCCCTGGAGTAAAAAGGAAGTACATGCAGAAACAGAAACTCACCGAGGAGTGCAGGCGGTGGGGAGCAACGTTGAGGCGGTGATCGGCTCAGCAAAAGGGTTGCTCGCGATGGAGGCTGTAGTCAAGCGCTGTGATGAGTTCAAAGAGTGAATGGAAGATGGTGATACAGCCAGGACAGCGCTAACTCACCAGGGCGCAGCTCAGCGGCTGGAAGATCACGGCGGCACCCGGTCGGCCTTGCAAAACGCGATGGGGCTGCGGTGGTGCTTGTTGCCTGCCGAGGGCAAAAACGGAGTTAGGTCGGGCAAGAACGCGTGGTGACACAGCTGAGACAAGGTAAAACTCACCGGAGCTCTCAGACGGAAAGCGTGTGCTCGCCGGCGCCGTGGGCGGCACCTCACGATCTCAGCGAACCAAGGGGCAATCGCCTGGGTCCTTGGGTGCGTGAGAAAGAGGGCGAGCTGGGGAAGCAGGAGGACATAGGCTTGGTTAAAAGGAAGGCAGGGAAGGAGAGGAGAGGGGAGGGGCGCTGGTCTTCTCCATCGGTCTCGCAATGATGTGTGCGTGGGTAAGCGTGCAGCAGACGGATGGGACAGGTCAGGGTGCCGCCGAGGCTGTCGGGGGCATCTCGCGAGGTCCCAAGGTGGCTCTGCCACTCCCTCTCACGTGGTCTGGGGCGCGCAGAGGAAGCCACCTGGTCGAGCCACACGGGCGGGGAGAGATCCTTGCGTGATCTCGTTTGGACGATGGAGGACAGGGCACAAAAGATAGCATCACGTATCAGGAGTTCACACTTGAGAACTGTCTCCAACAACCATGTGTTGACGCCGAAACCAATCGGCCGATACAGACTGATATGGACTCCTCGTAGCCGATGGCCGACAGCACCAATATATATCGGCTAGCAAACCGATGATCATATAAACGAAAAGCAAACCGGCCACATAGGCGGAGTAAAAAGCCAGCTGACTGGCGCGGGCTCGCGAGAGAGGGCGCGGGCGCGGGCTCGGGAGAGAGCACAGGCGCGGGCGCAGGTGAGGGCGCGGGCGCGGACGCAGCAAGGCGAGCTCGAGGTCGGGAGAGAGAGTCTGGGCGCGAGCTCGGAAGCAGAGTCCGGGCGCGAGGGCGCAGACTCAAGAGAGAGCCAAGTCCCCGGGCACGAGAAAAGGGCGCGGACTCGAGAGAGAGCCCGGGCGCGAGCAAGCGCGGGCGCGGGCGAAGGTCCGATCGGGAGGTGGCTGGTCCGATCGGGAGGCGTCTGGTCTGATGGGAAGGATTCGGACCGTCCAATCCCTAAGAGGATGGTCCGATTGGGGCAGGTTGCTTCCAACCGAAAGAAACTTGGGGGCAAGGCTGGGTTTTTCATGCATGAAAGATGACATGAAGAGCATGCAGATGGGAAAAACGGTTTTATGCACCAAAGATCAAAAGTGGATTGTTACACCGTGCGCCGTCGCCTGCCGTCGCCGCCGTGTTCTGCACGCCGCCGCTTCGCCTATGTGCTGCTGCCTCCCCTCTGCCTCGGTGAGCCCTAGCAGTCGCCGCCTCTGGCATCGTCGTCGTCGTCTCCCCTACACCCGAATCGGCGCCCCCTTTCCTCTCTACCGAGCGGCTGACTCCGGAGAGGGAGAAGGATATGGAGGGCGAAGGGCACCGGGCGGCGCTGCTTCCCCGGCTGCCGCTCCCGCTCCGCGCCCTATCGCCGTCCAGCCATCCAGGCGCCGCCGCCCCTCCTCTACCGTGCACCGCCCCTCTGCTGCATCCCGAGTACGCCGTCGCCATTGCTCCTGCAAGCTGTCGCCGGTGGGCATCCTCGTCGCCAGAGCCGCCTCCTCCTTCCTCATCCCGTGCCGCGCTGTGGCACCATTGTCATCGTCTTCGCCGCGTCGCGCCGCCCCGGAGTTTCTACTCCTGCCACCGAAGCCGTCGTGACGTCGGGTCTGCCTCGCCATGACCGTGCCACGTCGCGCCGGCCGTCGCCTGAAATGCTGCTTTGTAAAAGAAAAGGCTAAAAAGCAAGAAAATACCAAAAAAAGAAGAAAAATAAGAAAAGGGGAAGGAGTTTGGACTTCGGAGCCAGAATTTGATAAACCGCCATGCTGATACTTGAGGTAGTTGTATTCGAGATCAATGAATTGTCGTCATATTGAGCAAGCAGTTTTCTTCAGTAGATGGATAGACTTGCTGAGAGTGGCGGCGTGGAGATCGTGCGCGCGATTCGTGGGAGTGAGGGGGCGTGGACGCCGGGGAACTCGGGGAGGTGGGTTGGACTCGGTCCGCGCCCGTTTGAACCGAGTGCGAGCGCGGGAGGAGGCGGGAGGTGGCGCCGGATCGGACGGCTCCGGGGATTTTCCCCTCCACCAGATTCGGACGGAGGAGGAAGACGATGCTGACAGGTGGGCCCGGCCTGTCAGCGGGAGGCGCGCGGGCACGGGCGCGAACGAGCGAGGGGCGTGGGCCTGGCCTATCAGAGGGAGGCGCGCGAGGGGCGCGGGCGTGCGGGGAGGGGCGTGGGCGCGGGCGCGGGCTCGCGGGGAGGGATGCCGGCACAGGAGAGAAAGAAAAAAGGAAAAAGATTTTCCAGGACGATTTAAATTCCGATAAGCGTTTTTGATTTATTAAGAATAGTTCCTGTGTTCTGAAAATTCCACTAAAAATCCAGTTAATATATTTTGGCACAGATAATACAAGAAGAGATGGGCTATGGTGCGGCATGCCGCACGGCCCCCTCCGTGCGGCACGCCCTGGGCCGTCGGATGGGCGCGATCGACGGTCCGGGGCATTCCCAGCCCCGGGTCGCGCCCCCGGTCCCGGGACGCACAGGCGCGGTCCCGGGCGGGGTGCGGGAATGTCCCCGGACCGTCAATCGCGCCCATCCGACGGCCACGATGACAGGCCAGGCCCGCGCCCCTCGCCCGCGCCCGCGCGCTGACAGGCCAGGCCCGCGCCCCTCTCCCGCGCCAGCGCCCCTCCCCGCGGGAGAGGGGCTCGGGCGCCGGGAGAGGGGCGCGGGAGATGGGCGCGGGCGAGGGGCGCGGGAGGTGGGCGCGGGCGAGGAAGAAGCCGGGGAGGGGAACCGGCAGAGCGAGATAGAACTGACCATGTTTACCAGAGACAGGTGCAGATTCCCAGAACATGGCTATCAAAATGTCACATACAAGACCACAGGTTGTGCCCAGCCGTTCATTATCTTCTTTCATTTACCCAAAATAAGTAATTACATGAAAGTCACGGTAGCATTAAAAACTAAACTTCAAAAAAGCACTTAGGTATCATCCTCCATACTTTGCTGGTCCAAGATATGAGCAAAGGTGCTGGTTGCTGCAATTAAAAATCAAAATGTTCAAAAGCGTGGGAACAACAATGTCTTTGCCAGTGCATCTACAAGAATATTAATACAGGACAAAAAAAAATAACATGGATAGTATGTAAATACAAGTACTTTATAAATATAAAAGTACCATTTAGTCGGAATGTTCGTCATCACTGGATCCTTGATCTTCTTCTTCAATTTTGTTTTTTCCCTTAGCTAGATCCCGCAAGCGCTAAGAATAAAAAAAATAAGCTCATAATAAAAATCTCATGGCAGCAAGCTTTGCCCAAAAATATAATGGTTGCAAGCATTAAAAAAAAGTCAAATAAAAGCTACCTTAGGGCAAGTTCTGATATTATGAGCCTCCTTAGCATGGCAATAACTACAAGTGCGTCGTTGTCTTACATTTAACTCGACGGGTGGTTTAAAACGCGCTGGTCTTTTCTTCCTTCCCTTACATGACGAGATTGGAGGATCAATATATAATGCACTATTTTTACTCCCTTCTTGGCACTCTTCACCAACAGATTCTGCAGATATTCTATCTTCTTGGTCTGGTACAACTCCAACCATAGGCCTTACATCTTCTGTTAGTTGTAAAATACTAGATTTTACATATGCAAAGGCATTAGGTGATATACATGCCATGTCTTCCAACTTTTTCCACACTAATTGTAGGCTAGTCTTTCTAAAAGACCGAAGTGCCTCTGTTTGGCTCAATTCCAAGCTTCTCTCCCCAACAGATTTCTTTGCATTAGCATTGGCATTCTTGCACCATCTCTTTAAAATGTAATTCTTAGGTAAATGTTCAACCTTCAAATAAATCATAACCTTAATGGCATGTTGGCAAAGAAATCCTTCAAACTCGAATCCTTTGCAATTGCAAGAGAACATCTCATTTTCCTTGTCAACTTCAACAACATATGATTTAGGAACCCAATATTTGAAAAGAGGATTTTGTTTTATTGCCACACAATAAAGAGTACCTTTTTCAATCTCAATGACACTGCCTAGAGTACTTTCTTTGAGTATATCCTTGAACAACCTGAAGTTCTGTCTTGTGTAAACTTCACGAGCTTGTTTCTCTAGCTCATAATGGGACCACAACTGAGGAGATTCATTCATACTCTTGATATCCTCATCACTTTCTTTGTGCCAAATTCTCTCAATCATATCATCAATTTTCTGCGCAAATTGATAAATGGAGGTATGACTGCTCAACCATAATTTCATCATTGCATTCATGCTTTCGCTACATTGAGTGGTGCTCATATCCGCAAAAAAGATACCACGAAAGTACGCTAGTACCCATTCTGGAGCTGATTTGAACATGACATTTAAATGGTTATGATCTGCAAGCCCATTCTTTTCAATCAGCATTTTCCATGAATCCTCAAAATCTGAAACTGTAAGGCTATGATTAATCACAGCTTTCAGCTTCTTCTCAAATCCATCTATTGAACATACTGTTTCACAAGATGCTCCCTTGCTTTTCGCATCACGTGCCATTGACAACACCGATGAGTTGTGGTTGGAAATATCTTCTTGATAGCCACTCTCATGGCAGGATCTTGGTCTGTAATGATCGCTGTTGGATGCTTTCCATACATAGCCTTCAACCATGTTTCAAACAACCAAGAGAAATTTCTAACTTTCTCAAATCTAATAAGAGCCATACCATAAAAAATTGATTGTCTATGGTGATTAGGCCCAATGAATGGAGCTAATGGCATTTTGTACTTATTAGTATTGTATGTCGTGTCAAATGTAACCACATCTCCAATTTCTAAAAATGTCCTTCGAGCCCGGCCATCAACCCAAAAAATCTGTTGCACTACACCATTCTCATCAGCATCAACTTCAAAAAAGAACTCTGGGTCTTCTTGTTGCTTCTTTCGAAAATATTCCATTGTTGTTTTCACATCTACCCCAATAAGCTTTCTGTTCTCCATTGCAATTTGATTACTCACATCCTTTTGCTTTAGAGTAATATTTTCCTTTCCACCATTTTTTTTAGTGAGATAACCTAGTATTTGTGAGGAACCTACATTTTCAGAATTCAAATCCAATATTATCTCCTTATCTTCTAAGCTCAAAAATTTTTGTGATCGAATGTTTCGTTTCTTTGATGGAGAACCAATAAGCTCGTGGTTATGTTCCTTGTCGAAAATTGACACCTTCCAAACCACTCCATTTACTAGCCTTATTCAAAGGCCAGCTTTGCAACCAGTTCTACTATAACCATATTCTCTTTCTGGTGTTTTTTGCAAACATAATTCGGATTCCAACTTCTTTTTCTCATCTAGTTGTCTCTTAGAAAATCCTTCTTTGTTGCAAACAAACTTAACCGATGACAAACCTACCCTTGATTTTGCCTGGGTGCTTTTCCTAATGCCAAATCCTACATTACAACCATATGTGTTGTAGAAGTGGTATGCCTCATCAACTGTTGCAAACTCCATGCCAACATATGGTTCCAATTTGTCACCTGTAATAACTCCTTCCTTATCTGTTTGTTCCTCTTCATCTTTTTCATCTTCCTGATATCTTTGTGTCTCTTCTAGACCCAAAAAATTTTCCTTACAGTCAATATAAGGATCATTTTCATCCATCTGTTTGACAGTAAGCAAACTAATTTTTATTAGCACCATTAATTGGGCCAGTTATTAGCACCCAAAAAATTTTCTCACAGTCAAGTAAAACTGCATATGTCCAGAACTCATCTAACGGTCTGGCCCTTTCGACTCCCTAGCTCTGGCCCTTTCGGCGCATCCTGCGCCTCCCCTCTGCTGCATCCACCTCGGGCCCGGGGCCGGTGACATTCATTCCCGGGCCCGGGGTCTCGCCCCCCCGGTCCCGGGACCCACAGACTTGCCCCCGGAACGCGCCCCGGGAACGCGCCCCGGCAAGTCTGTGTCCCAGGCCCCGGGCCTGAGGTGGATGCAGCAGAGGGGCGGTGCACGGCAGAGGAGGGGCGGCGACGCCTGGATGGCTGGATGGCGATAGGGCGTCGGCGCTAGGCAAGGCTCACCGGCGGCGTCTTCTAGAGGCGGCGACGGCTAGGGCTCACCGAGGCAGAGGGGAGGCAGCAGCACACAGGCGAAGCGGCGGCGTGCAGAACACGGCGGCGACGGCAGGCGACGGCGCACGGTAGACGACATCGGGGCACCGGGGAGGAAGAAAGGAGAGGGCGGCGCGGTAGGGTGCTCACCGGCGGCAGGCGAAGGCGACCAATGCCGGCTGGAGACTTCAGCGACGGCCACGGCGCTAGGCGAGCAGGAGGCGGCGGCGCGGCTGAGGGGAGGCGCAGGCGAGTTAGGTGAGGTTAGGTGAGTGCGCGAGTTAGGTGAGGTTAGGTGAGTGCGCCGTGAGAGCGCTCCATCCATCCATGAGAGCGCTCCGTCCATCCATATCTAGCCGCACGATTGCAATCCATCCGACGGCCCGGAGAATGAAGCACGGGCTCCTCCGTGCTTCATGAAGCACCATAGCCCATCTCTCTCTCTCTCTCTATATATATATATATATTAATATCCCAATATTCGTGATAATTCCAAATCCCGAATATTTCCCCTAATCTCTATACCACTACTTATTCCTAGAAACCCTAAATCCAATTTCCAAATTTAGGGAATTTTTTGGAAACCCCCCTCTATTTCTTTTTTTTTCTCTCTTTTCTCTTTTCCCTTCCTTTCTCCTTTATTCCCTCTCCTGTTCATCTTCTTCCCCAAGCTCTCTTTCTCTCTCTCTGTTTCTCCTGATGGAGCCAGGGGCCTGGCCCGGCCGCCCTGGGCTGCGCCTCCCTATCGGCTGCGCGCCCCCCTCTGCTGCGCACCTCACCGGCCTCGGCCTACGCCACCTCGGCCCCGGCCTGCGCCGACTACTCCTCCTCTCCGTGTAACCGCCGCTGCCAACTTCGCCTCTGCCCTGCCGCCTGAAAAGTCCAGCTGCCACCGGAGGATGCCGCGCCCTACGTTTCCCCTGCTATTAATAGCGCTCGCCGTTCCCACCGTGCCCTAGCCGCCTGTGCCTCCTCGCCACCCCGCCAGCGCCGCACCGCCGCCCTCTGCTCCCGAACAGCGCTGCCATCGCTGCATCTGGCCACCGCCGCCAGCCCGCCCGTGCTGCCGCGCCTTGCCCAACGCCGCTGTCTTCAGCTGCCCAGCCCCGTCGCCTGGCCCTACCGCCGCCCAGCAAGCAGTGCCACCGCCCTGCTATCGCCATCCGTTGCCATCGTCAGCATCGTCTCCGTGAGTCCTGCCTGCAGCCGGTGAGCATCTCGGCCCGTGTCGCTCTTGATCAACTCCCTACTCTGCTCTGTGTCGTTGTCGGCATCGTCTTCATCTACACCCTGAGCCCCGTCTGCCCCTCCACCTCGCCAGTTCGCCGTCGTTTGCCATCACTGATCGGTCGTCACTGTCGCCTAGTCGTTTTTCCCCGTGTTGCCGCTTGTGGCCGACGGTCCTCAACGCCGTGCCGCCATCGAACGCCATCTCCTTTGTGCCACAGACATTGTCTCCTCGTCGCCTCCGTGTGCCGCGGGCGCCGCCGAACGTCATCCCGGCGCCACCGTCCTCCGCCGCTCTGTGCCGTCATCTGCCGAACGCCGTGGCCGAGCCCCTCTGCATGCTACCATGATAGGAGCTCGGACACGTGTCACCGTCATGCGGGCCCTAGCCGGCAGTCCTCAGACATAGAAGTGTGGACCCGGCATCCCCTCTCTTTTCTATATGGCAAGTGGGCCCATGAACTATGACCCGATTCAATCTCATCCTTTGAATCCTCATGACTCGGTCGTAGCCGTCCAAGACACATAAAATCTCGATTTAATCTCGACCGTAGGATTCCCCAAGATTGGTCCCACCCGTAGGATCCTCTTCATTCTGTCACTTCACCACCTCAGCCCTAGTGGCCCGTGTCACCATGTCATCCCTCATCTTCAACCTCAGTATTTTATCCATGTGTGCATCCACCTCATCGGTTCATCAGCCACCACATCCCTCTGGTCCATAGATCTAATCCGCCAGTGCCCTATCAGCCCTAGCCCAACCACCACTCCAGCTACTATTCAGATTTGTGAACCTAGCCTGTGAGCCATGTCCATGACAGTGGGCCCTACTTTCTTTTCCAGTGCCAAAAATAATCTTTTTAGTTTAATTCCGAGAGAATATTCCCGAGAATATTTCTTTCCAATTCTTTTTGGATTTATTCTGAATTCAATCTTCCGGAAGCCGTAACTTTTCCGTCTGAACTCCGATTCGACCCATTCTTCTTCCTAAATTCATCTAAAATCATGATCTACCTGTTTATATTATTTTTATGTACTATTTATTTGGAGTTTCTTAGGGTTTTCCTCGTTTTACGTGTAGTCCGTCATTTCTGCCGTTTCAAAGGATCACTTGAAGACTTTTCTGTTGTAAGGCAAGTCACACGACAATCTCCTTGAGCATATTGATCCCATTTGTGAAAGCTATTTTATTTTTAACGTTATTGCATGAAATATTTTAGAATATCATTACGGGTATTTATTTATTATCCAATATTTATTGGTAATTATGGCCATTTTGTTGTTGCTACATGTACCTTGATACCCTGATTAATTAATATTGACTAGCTGGATGGCTATTTAATGATCTAGCTAGATTATTTAGGATTTGTTTAGCCATTGCCTAGAAACTGTAGCGTCATTTTATGTGGGAGACTAACGAGTTATTCATCGATAATTAATGGCTGTTCTTTCACGACAGTTGGTCGTGGTTGGTTAATTAAATAGGCCAACTAAAACTTGACTGAATGGTGGTTTGTGAGCACCAGGATTGTGTTGTTGCTAGTGGTGCTCATGACAATTAAGGACCGGTTTGCATACTACTTGTTGCGAAGCATTATCCGTGCTAACCACAAGCTAGAATGGAATAGCAGGACTTGAAGTGTGACGAGTTCAATAGGAGGCACCAGGGCAGGTTTGTGGCTAGTATAGGTCCACACATGGCAGTGATAATAAGACCATGCATTTGGGTGTTGAGCCGTCTCGCGGGAAGGCACTTGATCACCCCTACTGGAGACCGGAGGCTTGGCGGGAGGCTCTCCTATTGTGCGAGCTATATGGATGGTCTTGTCACAATCTCTATTTGGGTACTTTCGAGTATCGCGACGTATGGCTGACATGATGTTGAGATTGTTCTTGTGAGTAAATTGGTACATCTCTGGCTAGAGTAAAACTATTCGAATAGCGGTGCTCGCGGTTAATGAGCAAGCTTAGCAATATTTTCTGTGATTAGTCCCACACTACTCATTAATGGTGTTAAATGATGGAACTTGATAGCTCCAGTTGGGAGAGTTATGGTTTGGGCCTGAATTGCGTTGGAGCGATGTTCAGTGGTTGATCTAATGTTGATTAATGATTAAACTTTACTGTTTTCAATGCTTTCAAATGCAAATGTTTTAAATGCTGATTTATGCAAGTAAGCCATACTATGCCTTGTCTTTGGAATCCTGTGACATTACATTGCATTTCCCTAGTGTGGCTTGTTGAGTACGGTGGTGGTACTTAATCTTGCATTATTGCAATCATCAGAGTGAAGAATTGCGTGGAGGAGAAGTTTGATGTTTGGCTTATACCCCAGTTGAGCTGCCTGTGGCTTGGTGCTAAAACTACGCTAGTTGCTGTTCCGCTGCTGATTTCTTTTGTGTGAGGACTAAGTGCCTCTGTTGTAAGTATTTATCGTTATTTCGTTTTGGTTATGTTTATCAATTGTCGATTTGTGTACCTTGGCTGATTCCTGGACGAGGATTCGTTGCACAAATTAGCTTTGGAAACTCTAGTGAATTTCTAGGCGTGACAATAGATCAAGCTCCGACGAAGAGTATTAGGATGAAACTGGCAATAAGGTAATTGCTTTATATCCTACAATAAAGCATCTTGGAAATATTCTTCTTAAACACAATGATAAGCCTGAAACATGCAAGAAAAAGATTAAAAAAATCTGATCACATGGTTGAAATTCTCAATTATGAAATTGTTCGATTAAAAACTTTAATTCCTCCTGATGATTCTTGTCAAACATGTGAAGAGATTCATTCTGAAATTTTTGCTTTTAGAGATGTTAAAGTTGCTACTTCTTTGTGACTTGATGACGAGATTGCGAAAAACAGAAAGGTTGAATCTTGTTTTGCTCTCGGTGTTTCTTTGCATTCTCGTGCTGCTAATGAATTGCTTTTGATAAAAAAACATTTTGAAAAGTATAAAGTTGCTCTTTGTGCAAGTTATTTGTTTAATATTTTGAGTGCTAAAAAGCTTAAACAACTTAAGGGTGTTTCAAGTACCAAACCTTGCTCAAACTGCCTTTTGAATGAGATGAAACTAAAAGATGCTCTTAGTCGAGTTGAACTTTTGCAAAAACAATTTGAAAACTCATAAAGTTATTACTTGTCCTAATTATCGCAAACAAAATGGTGTTGAAAAAGATTGTGAAAATTGTGTTTGTTTGGCAAACGAAGTTACTTATTTGAAAAGTTATTTGCAATGGTTTTCTACTGGTAAAAAGCAACTTCACATGATTTTGGATCAATCTAAAGTCAGCACACATAATAGAGGTATAGGTTTTGATGCACATGACTATTTTACAAATCACCAACCTATTGTTTTGAGTGTTAGTAAAAGTGGTAAAATTTTGACAAAACCTGAACATAAGCAAACGTTTTTAAATCTGCTGGAATTTTGTCTAGTCTTTCTTCAACAAAAGAAATTGCTTCAACTTCCAAGTCATCAATTTCAAAACCATCTTCTCGTGTGAAGTATCATTGTACTCACTGTGGAAAAGATGGACATTTAGTTGCTTTTTATTTTGGACTTGCAAGAAAACAGAAAAAATGAAAGAGAAATATATTTTGCAAAATTGAAGTGGCAAAAAACATGTTTTGGTTGTCAGGCCAGTGATCCAACCTCGGTCAAACCATCTTTTGCCCGTCTTGGTAAAAAATAACAGTGGTATTGGTTTTTCTTATGCATATGTGCCTGTTGGTTCTATTGGTCACGTGTCTGGGTGTTGGGTTTCAAAATTTCTTATTTCTACCCCCAACACGCAGGCCTCCCCATGTGTGTTACACCGGGAAGATGACAGTTGCTTTTCAAGTATTAGCATACTATTCTCTACTTTATTCTTTATTAGCTTTTCTTGCTAGCTGTGGAAGTGGTAGTTCTGATAATAGTTCAAGTGGATATCTGTCAATTCATGAGAACTTTGGTGGTATCATGAATTGGAGGTTTCTTTTCGGGAGAATTTAGATGTTGATTTGAGGGGAAGTTCATGCTTTTTGATGCATCGATGTTTAATTTTTATTGCATTGCTCTCAATCTGAAAATAATAAAAAAAATAAAAGTTGAGCTTTGTTTTATACCACTAGTATATTCTTGTGCTTGCTAGCAATATAAGTGGGGTTTATTAATCCCTAGTATAGCTTGTCACTCATTCTTAGGTGCGGTTAGGTAAGAGGATGCCGCCACGTGTCCACATCCGACACTTGCGAAGCCTTTCCCGCTCCCACCGCATTAAGGCTTAATGCATGGAGAATAAACTAGGAAGAATGGCATCGAGATCATTTTAATACTAGGGCATGTGGACGGTTTATTCAAATGGCTCCGACCAGCCGTCACCGGGCACATGATTTATGCAAACTACTCCGACCAGCACCTGTTGCCGAAGAAGATAGATGCTGGGCACATGGTTTATGGAAACCATGGCGACCACCAATGTCAGAGCAATTGGTTTACGCAAATCCCGCCAGAGCATATGGTGACCTTGATTGACCAGCCCTCGCCAGAGAAGATAGAGACGCCAGAGCAAATGGTTTACGCTGATAGAACCATGGTTTACGAGATATGTTATAGATTGAGACGCTCCATTGTCACGCCTGAAATTTCCATCCAAAATTCCAGCACGCTATGTGTATTTAATCCCTATCCAGGAATCAGCTAGGGTACATAAACGACATAATTGATAAATAGAGTACACAACCTCATACATTAAATAACGAGCGCAATTATTACAATGCTGGAAAGAACCTCTCAAACTGAAATAACTCTATAGCAACGAAAAATATAAACGTCTAGCGTAGCAGCTCCACTCCACAAGCATATTGACCAGGCAATGCTTAGTCCTCCATATCGCCTTCTTCACTATAGAACACTTCCTTTGATGGCGTTGATTATAGCAAGGTGAGTATATGGAATACTCCACAAGTCACACAGCAAAATACAAGTAGGTATGCAGCATAACAAAGATAGGCATAATAGGGCTATTTTGCATTAACAATATTTAAATAAGCATTTGAGAGATTATAAACAATTAAGAAGTTAAGCAAGATTAAACAACACTGAACAACCTTTCTCGGCTGAACAGGCCCATTCTCCATACTTGGAGATTAACCAAAACCTCCTCTCCAAACCCAGGGCTTTCTTCCATACTATTCCAAATTAACCATTATTTGATTGTCATGAGCACGACTAGTAAAACCATGTGCTCACAACCCACCATTTGTCAAGTTTTAGTTGGATATTAACCAACCATGACCAGCCGTTGTGAGCTACAAATAATTATCCATGATTGTAACATCCTGAAATTTTTGAAATAAAAATCAAAAAATTTAAAATTCAGAACCGACAAAAACTTTTTGAAAATTGCATCATGATGGATCTTCTAGAGTTTTATTTTCTAATTGTACCCGTGCCAAAGTTTAAATATAAATTTAAAATACTCAAATGACACATAAGAATAAGTTGCTAAATGAGGAAATCCCAAATTTATACTAGGTATACATGTTAAAAATTTAGATCTTCAAAAAAAAAGCAAAGGGAAAGGCCCTTTTCCTCCTTCCTCCTTGTCGGCCCACCCAAGACATGCCGGCCCACCTTCCCTCTTCCCTCCCATGGCCTGCCATCCTTGCCTGTGGCCCGGTCGCTGAACCGGCGCACCACGTCCGGCCCAGCCACCCAGGGGAGAGCGACGGCCTGAGATGGCCCAATGCACGTGTCCTCCCAGAGCCCTCCCTGCGCACGCCCATTGGTTCGCCCCGTGCCCCCAGCCCACTTATCAGCCCCCACACTCCACAGCCGCCGCCTACGCAAGCCCCACCGCACAGCCATCTCCTTCCTCTCTCTCTTTCTCTCTCACTCACTCACTTTCTCTCTCCTCTTTGCCTCGGAGCTCACCGCCACAGTAGGACCCCGTTGGACCCGGGCCGTACTGACACCGTGCCTCACCCGACGGACCGAGCTGCGCCCCGCCGCATCGCCCGACGGGCCAAGCACCGCCTTGCCCTGTCGCCATCGACCTACGCAACCAGTACAGCCACCATGCAACGCCCGGTGGACCGAACATCGCCACACCTGCCGTCGCTTGCATCGCCGCCCACGCACGTGTCGTCGCATGACCGCCCCACTAGGAGAGCCGTTGCCATAGTCCTAGCTGTCCTCACTGTTAGACTATTTTAGATTGTTTTGGGTGATTGAGTCGCTTTCCTATTTTCCCTGGTTCTGTTTCAATAAATCGGCGGTTAAGATATGGAAGGCTTAGGACTCTCCCCTATATATGTAATCTCTTGATTATCAACCCAATCTATCACGTGAGTTATTCCGCCTTCATGGTATTAGTGACGGTCGCTCCTTTGACCTCCCTCTATTGCTTCCGCAACTAATCTTCTCCAGCCATTCCTATGGCCGGGTCTACCGACGACGACGCCGCACGACAGCGTGCCGTGGCTGAGGCCGAGCACCTATGCCGCGAGGAAGAGGAACGTCTGCGCCACAAGGAGGCCAAGCGCCTGCGCCGCGCTCATGAAGAAGAGGACCACGCCTAGGGGCTGGTCATTGCCAACCTCCACGCCCAAGTAGTCTCCGTCCCCAACATCCGATCGCTCATCCCCATCGTCCTCGACACTGCGTCGCCAAGCTACTCCAAGTGGCGGGCACTTCACCTTATCAACCTCAGCAAGTATGCGTTGACAGAACACGTGCTCTCCGATGACGTCTACCCCGACATCCCATCTTAGCATCGTATGGATTGTGTCGTCATATCCTGGCTCTACGCCACAATCTCGCCCAACCTATTTGAGATCGTGATGACCCTCGATGCCACTAGCCGCTCTATGTGGGTTGCCCTCGAGGATGAATTCATCGGCAACAAGGAGACACGCGCTTTGATCCTCGACACCAAGTTCCGCAACTTCGTCTAGGGCGACCTCAGCATCTCTGACTACTGCCACAAGTTGAAGGGCATGGCCGATCAACTTGCCGATCTTGGTGAGCATGTCCTTGATCGGACCCTGGTTCTCTTTGTGCTTTGTGGTTCCTAGCCTGACTTCCTCCAGCCTGCTCCACAGCAGTGGGCACCGCAGGCTTTGCCTCCTTGGGCCAGCTGGGATCAAGCACTTTCACTTCGTGAGCGAGTGGCTCTTGGTGAAATTCGTGTTCTGCATGTGCCTACTACTACTCAGTATGCGGATGTTTTTACAAAGGGTCTACCCACTTCAGTGTTTATGGAATTTCGGTCCAGTCTCAACGTTCGTCCTTCTCCCGATGCGACTGCAGGGGGTGTTAGACTATTTTAGATTGTTTTGGGTGATTGAGTCCCTTTCCTATTTTCTCGGGTTCTGTTTCTATAAACAAGTGGTTAAGATATGGAAGGCTTAGGACTCTTCCCTATATATGTAATGTATTGATTATCAATCCAATCTATCGTGTGAGTTATTCCACCTTTACTCACCTCTCGCCGTCCCAACCACCCTCGTGCGCAGCTAGAGGCTACGGCACCCTGCGCTGCTGCCTGCCACCACCATGCCCCATGGCAGCCAGCGGACCGAAGGGCAAATGCCATCACCGCGCCGACGCCCGCCTTGGACCACTGGGTAAAGTGCCACCACCGCTTTTCCCCGTACCTTCTCGCCCCTGTTCTGCTGCCGCCCCAAGCTATGCAGCCCACGCGTGTCCTCACTCTGCCCCACCTGCATCGCTGCCACCACCATGCTTGCCACCCACATGCGTACGCACCCTGCCGCCATCTGCCACTGCC
This sequence comes from Oryza meyeriana var. granulata, assembly GCA_003991445.1. Taxonomy (NCBI): domain Eukaryota; kingdom Viridiplantae; phylum Streptophyta; class Magnoliopsida; order Poales; family Poaceae; genus Oryza; species Oryza meyeriana. Next base: position 72,074 of record RYFJ01000942.1, on the reverse strand, counting down.
CCCCTGGCACCCGCCGCCCGTGCCTATTAAAGGAGATGCAACCACCAGCTAACTCCCCCATCCATCCCGCTTCCACACCACCACAACCGAAGCAACTCAGAGAAGCGCAGCCGTTGATCTCCACCACCGACCAACCTCGGCCACACCCCCGCATCGGCGTGCCGCTACCCGGCTACCGCCCCAATAAGCTCCCTCCTCCCCTCTCCTTCCCCGTGTGCACCGCCATCGTCCGCCGTTGAGTGCCATAGCCCCGGCGGCCCTCCTCGAAACCACCGCCGGTCCCCCATGCCGCCGCCAGAGCCCGCTCTGCCTCGTCGGGCAGAGCAAGGAGAGGAGGGCGATGGGAAGGGGATAAAATCCCCCCTCCCCCTATCCCCTGACGTGTGGGCCTATTCCCTAACCCCCTCCCCTCCCCCATCAAGCTTAACTCGTCCCTATGACATGTTCGCCATGGTGTTTAAGAAAATCTAATTAAAACTTAGTTAACAAAATCAGTCACTGACGTGTGGGCCCTCCCCAGCTTAAAATGTTTAATCCTCACTCTAACATGCCCTTTGACACTGACACGTCAGCCCTAGGCCGTTGACCTGTCAGGCGGGCCAGGTCACCCTTGGCCCCAGCCCCACATGACAGTGACACGGGGGAGGTTACCTTTTAAATATATTCCCTGGATTTTCTAAATAGTAAGCCCTACCTGTCAATGAGAGAAAAGGGATGTTTTAAGAAAAATAATTCATATAATGAATAGGATAATTCAATAGTAACTTTTTGTAATTAATTTGAATTAGTTCAAATTTGAATCTTTGAAAGCCAATATCTCCTACATACTAAGTCCAAATCAGTGAAACTTTCACTAAAATTCATCTAAAATCAAGATCGACTGGGGTGGCATGGATTGACTTGGTTGGTTCCTGGAAAAGGTTAATGCTGACCCTGATCAATTAAGGACCAAGTCAAGAAGACAAGCAAGAAACGAATAGAGTACGACCGCATTTCTCATATGGGCATAGACCTAGTGGAGTAGGTGATTCTAGTTGGGCGGCATCCTAGTCAAGGCCGGTTCTGTATGCTGTGGTGCGTTGTGTTGGAAGAAAGAGGATAGAGTGTGGATAAATTGACATGTCAAATAAAATGAACCTTTGCTTCTGACTCCTTGATACCTCTGGGTCCAAGACTCATCACACCACTGGTAAGGTGGGATTAAAGTGCCAGGGGGTGTATGACGGCTCATAGTCTTTAGAGCGGGTGCCCCAATGCTAGAAGATTTGAAAAACTGGGCCGTGGTAAGCCTCATGTGTTGGGTGCGCCTCGGATTATGGATAAAGCATACATCCACTGTAGTGCTCATGGTTAAAAGAGCACCAAGACTTGTAATAATCTTGACTAGATTCTAAAGCTTCAAACCTACTTAGGATGGTAATGGATGAATATGGGAACTTACCCGGAATACGGGAAGGTGGTCTTAGACAATGGTTGGAGAAATGGATATGAGGGTAAACCAAACCAAGCGGAGCTTGGCGAGGTGGACACGGCCCTAATGATGGGTTAAACTACTCAAACAATACGAAGGTGTTTAATAAAATGGCTAGGTTATATGCTTGTGAAATAATTTGTGGAAACTAGCTTTAAGCAAACAACACTATGCCTCCCTTGAACCCTATGAGCATCTATTCATGTTGTAGTAGCGGCTTGCGAGTACCCCAAGTACTCACTGTTGCTTAATCCCCCTTTTTAGAAATAAATACCGATGGTGAACCATGCGAGCACTACCCGGAGGAGGAGGAACCGAAGGAGGAGCCATAGGACCCAAGTCGCTAGTCAAGTGCCTGTGGAAAAACTCCAGGCCGTTGCCGCTTATGCTTTCGCTATCGTACCTTATCTCTTCTGCTAGTTTATCATAAGAAAGCTGGCTATGTCTATTCAGGAGCCCTATGCGGGTAACCCCTTTTTTTAATAACCAGGTATTGTAAGACTCTATGACGATGATGGCAATGATATCAGTTATGTTATGTACTCCCTCCGTCCCAAAATATAAGGAGTTTTAAAGTTGAGCACAGGTATTAAGGAAGTTGCTGAAATTAAATGGGGGAAGGTTGTGATTGGTTGAAAAGAGAAAGTAGGTGAAAAACTTTTGTGCTGGAAGCTTGTGATTGGTTGAAAAGAGAATATAGGTGTAGAAGTTGTTATATTTTGGAACAAATTTGAATGCTAGAAGTTGTTATATTTTGAGACGGAGGGAGGATGTACCAAGCTACTGATCCAGAGATTTGGTACTTAATACATGAGGGGTTTTCGGTCTTCAAAGCCAGGGACCAACAGACCTGGTATCAGAACCACCTCGACTGTAGGACTCGACCAATGGTGCCCTTTCTTTAAACAGTAGCGTTGAGTCATAGGGATCCCTCCACATGATATTTTCAGAATAAAACTGAGCCTAAATTAATTCCTAGATCTCTTTACTCCTCTTCCCCTAAGGTCATTCCCTGTTCATAAGACTATCTGACTTATTTTTAAATCCATGGTTCAGATGGACCACCGTGACCCAAGGGAGTTCTACATCCGCCACGTCCATGACCAGTACCTCCTAGCAACCTGGTACAACGAGTCCCTCATGGAGATTGATTTGGTCAGGAAACAGTTGTTCCACGCCACTGCCGTGTACGGCGAGTTGGAGGGCCAATACAAGTTCCTACAGCAGCACTACCTGTACCGAGGAGAGCGCATCCGGGACATGGAGCTTCGCCTTGGTAGGACCCGTCGAGAGTAGCGGTAGCAGCAAAAGCCTTAGCTAGAGCCCCTGCTTAGGCTACAACATGAACTTCCTCGCCAGGTCTAGCGGCTTCCGCACCCCGGCTGCTGCCCCAGCCCCTCCACCACCAGCTTCACCGGCTCCTGCACCGGCAGCTGTCCTGGCCACCCGACCAGCTGCACCGCCAGTTTCAGCCTTCACATGAGTCGCTACTCGGTCTGCCCCACCAGGTTCTGCATCAGCGATAGCATCAACGGTTACGCCTGCTACAACACCTCAACTATCGATGGCACCAGCCTGGGCTTCTACCGGGACAGCTACTCTGCCGGCCTCCCCAGTGTCTACTTTTTCTTCGCCGGGTGTGGGACCAGCAGAGTTCCACAGGCGATCCCGATGTACTCGTTCCTACCCGGGTACGTAGCAGTACCCTCCCGGTACGCGTTGGCACTAGCCGGGAAAGGCATGACACCGCTCTATGCCTTGAGGAGCTCCCCCACCACTCTGCCACCACCATCAGGACACGTCTCACCTTCCCTGCTAGAGACTGAGGCAACCCCACTCTTGATCCCCAGCGTGACTGCACCAGCTTTTGAGTCGGGCTCTACCTTAGCAGTCGCCCCAACCTCTGCTCCAACTGTGGACCCTCACTTTTCGTTCTTACCAGGGATGCTTGCCACGTTATGCGAGCCTTCACACACTACCTACCAGGCCACTTTCAGGACTCCTGAGTCTCCTTGCACTATTGTCATCCCCACGACCGGCTCCACAATGGTGATGGGCTCTACTTCCGTAGCGGCCATTAGTTCGACTGCACCAGCACCGACGCCGAGTTCCGCCCCAGCACCATGAGAGAGAAGTATTTTGTATGTACTTTGTAAACACATCTTGATACAATAAGATTGATCCAATTTTTATAGTCTGTTAAGCCGTGTTTCTTTGATTCACAGGCGGTCGGACTGGTGGCAGGAGGAGGGTCAGACCGTGATTGATAGGTTAGTCTATCAAATTTTTGGGTTCTTTTATTTTAGCTAAAAAATTTGGTTGTTTGGTTTTTCCTACCATTCACCCCTCTTTAATAGACTTAGTTCTTGTGTTTAATCCTACAGCGATAACAATATAATATATAGAAAATGCATATGTTCCACATGTTCGTCAGTCATCTAATTTCTTTCCAAAAAGTACTAAACCCTTTTTTTTTCTTATGTGTATACATCGTGGTAATTTATTGATGGTATACATATGAAAATAGTAAGCACGGTAGAAGAAAGCAGCATGCAAAATCCCTCCATTTCAAACATATCACGCTTCTAATTGAGTACTCCCTCTGGCTCTAAATATATATATGATTTTGAACTAACCAATGTAAAAAAAATGGAGGGAGTATTTTCCATCAACATCCAAGTTGGTACAAAAGATCCATGCACAGATGCAAAGTTTTCCTTCTAGAAGCCTTTTCCAACAGCTTGCCAAAAAGCAAATATAATCCTGAAAGGTACAAACGCAAACCAAAGTTAATTAAGTAATTCTGAAAGGCACAAACCAGGACTAAAGTTCGATACCACCATGAACCAATCAGACAAAAGTAGACTGCCCCTAGAACAATCCAAAGGACAGAGGAAGAAAAAGAAATTGAGGTCGGATGTAAAGGCACCATCGAAAAGTGACTGATGACATGTAAAGCAACAATTAAGACAAGTTTCTGCATTTTAGATCTCGCTGCCGGAAAATCATAGGTTCATATACATTACAATTGAGAGGTTGATCATAATAATACACTTCTCAGAGACATAATCACATGATGAGTTGGGAGAGACAGATCGATCTGATGTTGATTAGTACTATTAGCTCTGATTGATTTCCTTTAGACACGATTGCTGTCTCCATAGATCTAGATCCAGCACGACCAGTTGTCGACCAAAAGCCCGACGGCTCTAGGCAGCCGCCTGGACTTGCTGGCTTGACGAAGGGCAGTAGAGGTGCTGTGCCACATGTGTTTGACAACATTTTCTCATAGTCACCATGTGCTTTACTATTCATACATTCAGAAATTTTCTCTGGATCTACCACTATGTATTGTTATCTAAAAATATAGGCTCCTTATAAAATTATATATATACTTTTCCACCAAATGTTAAACTATAACATTATAACAACGTTTTACAAGATAGTAAAGTCGATCTGATCTGCATTATATATATACACACACACCATGAATTAAAAAAAAGATTTCATAAAGCACAATGACACAATATATAGAATACCGATGCTGAACATGGTTTCAGGAAAGAAAACCTTTCCCGGGCCCTTCTGCAACTTGCAGTTCCCTGCATTTCTTTAAATCATCCATCCACATCAGTTAGCTACAAAATATATCCACATCAAACTTTGCTTCTAGAAACATTTGATTTGAGTAGTAGTATAAATTAAACGACTAGAGTACAAGTAAAATTAGTCCCCATCTTCGAGAACACTACATTCAGACAAGGCAACAGATCGATCAATCCCCACAAATCGATCAAATGTTCAATTGTAGAAGAGAACGAGGCAACAGATGGATCAGTCCCCCACCACATACAAATCAATCAAATGTTCACTTCGAGAACAAGGAAATGAAATGAACACTCTTTCTCCTAGACCACAGAAAAGTACGAGGGCTTCTGAATTGTGCAAAGTCACACAGTTCAGAAACACGAGCCTACGTACATAATATTTCCTCTGATTTTTAATATATGACATCATTAAATTTTCGACATATATTTGACCATTCGTTTTATTTAAAAATTTTATAAAAATATGCAAAAATATAAGTCATGGTTAAAGTATTTTTAATGTAAAACAAATCACAACAAAATAAATAATAATTACGTATTTTTTTATAAGACAAATGGTCAAACATATGCCTAAAAGTCAACGGTGTAATATATTAAAAATCGAAGGGAGTATAAGCACTTTAGGATATTATCATGGTCTTTAATATGATACTTTGACCAATAATATCTGTAAATATAAATTATTTTTAATACAAAGAGTTGTATATTATGATAGTTAATTTTACGATAAATCTAATAACATCATTCTTACATCATTAACCTTTATGTTTTTTCTCTTCATAGTCAAAGTTATAAAAGATTTAATTTAGTAATATTCCAAAAGTGTCTATATTTGTGGACAGTGCCACATGCCAAGGTCTTTCGACGTGGACAGGTCATCGCTCTGCCTTGTAAATGCAGGCTTCTGCAGGCATCCAACAGAGTTCAGAGAATGGCATGGCATGCAAAGAAAGACAAGCCTTGTGGAAATTCAGAATAAAATATACTGTGCCATACTGTCATGGCTAGGAGTGTTACTGTAAAAGACACCGATTAGATTGGCTTCTAGAACCATGAGAGGAGCTGCATGCCAAAGTATCCACATCTGCTTGCAACTGATTGATGAATGCAAGTGGCTGTAATTGTCGAATCAGATGCCTACTGGATCAATCCAAACAACTTTGAGTCATTCTAGCATGAAATGTTACTAGTATCTTAATTATCATGATATAATATGGGATATGATGCAATGGTACTAGTAATAGTGGTATAGTAATTGTGTCAGTGTTTCTGTATATAATCTAGGAGAGACAGTAGACTGATCCCCATCACAGTTCATCAGCAGCTGCTCTAAACTATATTACAAGATCCTACTTATTTTTGTTGCAATGGTCGGTTTGTCATAGTCTGGACTGTGTATTAGTGCATCGTGATAAGACTGTAGCAATATCTTAACTCCTCTCTTGCATTTCTGAAATGCCATGGTGCTTGTCTCTGATCCACGTGGACGTCATGGATCACAAACAACACAACGATTTAATTAAACATTTGATTTGATTAAACATTTTTGTACAGTTTTTGGTCTGAATCTGCTGGAGCGAGCTCATCGATGGCGTCAGGGACGAAAATGGCCGCCTATGAATCTTAATTTTATATATGCCTTCGGAAAAATCTTAAGCACCAATTGATCACCATTTGTCTGCTTTTAAAAAGATCCATCTAGCCTCATCGATTGCATCGACTTCTGATTTGCTGTCTGTCAATGCTTTGCACCGGCAATGAAACTATGAGGCTACTCGACGAGGGTGAATTCGGTGGATTGCAGAGGAACACAGAAGGTTTATACTGGTTCAGACCCTCGATATGAGGTAATAACCTACGTCCAGTTGAGGTGTTATTCCTTTGAGGTGTTTGATGATCGGTGATCTTGTTGTCCTTGCCCTGAGGGGCGCCCTGCCTCCCTTTATATGCTAGGGGACAGAGGTACATGATAAGGATCCCAGCCGGATACGGCCAAGGGATTTTCTTCTTAGAGATAGAGTCCTATCCGACTAAGACTATGTTTCCTTATCATACAAGACACAGCCTGCCGGGTGCTATCTTATCTCCAATTACATGGTTCGGCACATCCTCTATCCGAGTGGCCCATGTACTAGTAATGAGGTACCCGGGGCCCATGGTCTCCACAGTAGCCCCTGAGACCTTCATAGTTGAGTCACAGCTAATGCCGAGTGCTCATCCTCCACGGTGAAGGTTGCCTGAGTGCAGTGCTCCCGAGTACTCTTTGTCTGAGTAAGTCTTCCTCCTAGTCCTGCTTCATGTCAGCTGGCAGCGAGGCTGTGAAGGGCTTCATATATATTTATGAATAGTATGCGCCGAGTAGGCGCACCTATTAGGTGTAGCCTCCGACTTTGTGCTTAATTGTGAAGACAATTAAACATAAAGTCAAAGATCTTTAACCTGGAAGTCATTCCCGAGTAGATTACTACTGGTATATGAGACTCTTCGGTATCATGTCAACCGGAATAAATTTTATAGTCGCCGAGTAGGAGACTACTTGTATGTAGGACTCTTCGACTTCATGTCAGTCAGAATACATGTTTATAGTCTTGCCGAGTAGGATGCTACTCGTATATGGGACTCTTCAGCGTCATGTCAGCTGGAAAAGAGGGTTTATAGTCTTTTCCGAGTGGCGTCCCACTCAGAAATTAGACTCTTCCGCATCATGTCAGCGAAAAAAGATATTTATAGTCTCTCCCGAGTAGTGCACTACTCGAAAGTTAGACTCCTTCGCATCATATCAGCGGGTAAAATGCTGATCATGGCAACTGATGGCCACGCATGTAGGCCGAGTACCACTTTATGAAAATAAATCCACGGTGTGGTTAGGCGTACCCGAGAAAGATATCTGCATCTCCAATTTTAATGAAGACTAGCTCATGATCCTTGTAAGGATTTATCCTCGAGACCTGGTGATTAAACAGATACCCAAATATATATGTTTAGCAATAAGGCTCTCATGAAGTATACCTGTTTACCTCATCGGCTCCTGTCAGTAGCACCGGCACTATAATTTCAACTCAGCCTGCGGGCGGCCCACATGGAGCATGCTACTGTAGAAACTCATATCTTGGTGGCCCAGTGCTGACTGTGTAGGCCCAAGCCCATCTTAGCCGGCATCGGCTCTATAAAAGCAGGGAGAGAGAAAAAGATTTCTTCATCTTCCCCAAATCAGCCAACCGCTTCTTCTTCCACCTTCGCGCCCAACTTTTTGCCTCCCGCCCGGCTAGGGTTAGCTACTGCCATTCCCCACCCGAACTCGGGCGATTCCAATCCTCTTTGTTTGATCCAAGCCCCTGATTTGCTTTTCCCCAAATCTCACCGCCTCCAGTCATGCCGAAAGCCTCGGATCTTGCGGGGGCGCCGGGGAGTTCTTGGCCGATTTCGGATTGCGGCTCGGTGAAGCTGCGGCGGCTAGAGAGTGAACTAAAGTTGCCCAGTCAGGAGGTGATTCGCTGGTGGTCAGCTAGGATGAGTCGAGCCCAAATCCCCGACCTGGTGAAATGGTAGTTTTCGTCTCTTTTTTCGATCGAGGCTTGTGCCTTCCGTCTTCTGATTTCTTCCGCCGCATCCTTGACTTCTATAAGCTAGAGTTGGTATATTTGAATCCCAACTCGATTCTTCAGATCTCTATCTTTGTCTCTCTGTGCGAGTGCTATTTGGGTGTGAGCCTCATTTCAATTTCTTTAGATATTTGTTCCACATTAAACCTCAGCCCTCCAAGAATAGCATCAGTGTGATTGGGGGGGCTGGTCTTCAGTTGAGGAGTGATAGAAAAAAGTCATATCTTGATCTCCCCTTGAAATCCTTCTTGAAGGGCTGGCACAAGGAGTGGTTCTATTGCGTAGATCTGGCTCCCTCCTTGCGGCCATTCACCGGCTCGCCGCCGGTAGTTTTGCCGAATTGGTCGGCGGACCCGACCTATGAAGAGATGGGTCAAGTGCACCAACTGCTGACGAAGCTGGATAATTTCAAGAAGGCCGGCCTGACTGGTCCCTGGGTGGCCAGGCGGTTCCTGACTCGGCGCTTCCAGCCCTTGAAGCTGAGGAGCGCGTTTGGCTGGGATTACCAGGGAAAACATGACCCTGACCGGGTCAGCCAAGAATCGGCCGATGAGCGGAAGGTGACGGAGACCCTGTTCAGATACTTCTCCAGCGGGGTAATTGAGACCGAGGACAAGAAGAGACACATCGCGTCTTACAGGCGCAGCTGGCCCCGGTCCGAGGTAACATCCGTCTTCCCTTCGTAGCGCATGCCCGTGGACTTGGAAGTCTAAGTCCCCGGGAGTATATGATGTATCTTGTTGAATTTCATGTAGTGGTGCATGGAGTTTGATGAGGACTCCCGCCCGTTGTCGGCCGTCGTGTCGAAGAAGAGGCCGAGAAGTCCCTCTGCTGCCCAACCCGACTCCAAGAGAGCGGGGAAGAGGCCGATATTATATCGGGGCGAGGGGGCCATGACGGCGCGCGCCATGGCCGGAAGCCTGAAGATAAAGGATGCCGTCGCCGCGATGCCCAAGCTGTCAAGTCCCAGGTTGAGACCTGCGGGTTTGAGCCCGACGTTGTTGAGCCCGGCCGTGGCGCCACCGAGGGGCCGGCTAGAGCAGACGCCGCCAGGGGCGGAGGCGCCCAAGCCGACCACACCAGAGTCGGAGCCAACTCGGGTTGATGCACCGCCGCCGACTGTGACGCCGACCGGGCCGACTGCTGGAGCTAGCGCTCCGCCGGGGACCGGGTCGCCCGGCAAGAAGCTGAAGTTCTCCAAGAGGTACGCTGCTCCGGGTCTTCTGAAATCCTTGTGTGTTGAAGCAGTGTCGTGATGCATTGTTTCGTCGTGCAGGAAGCGGGCCGATATCGATCTCAAGGAGGTCAACCCTACCGTTCCCCTTGATGAGCCTGCCCCAGCCGAGCCGGCAGCCGCGGACACACCTGTTGAGCCGGTGGCCAGCCCGGTCACGGAGACCGAGGTGGTCCCGACTGCGGGGTCGCTGCCGTCACCCGACCGAGAGGCGGCTGCTGAGGCTAAGGCCCCAGCCCCCGAAGCGTCGCTCATCGCGAGGCCGCGGCCGGAGCCCCTGAGCCGGTCCCCGAGGTTGCGGGGGACGGCGGCGCTGAGGCTAGGAGCCCATCGCCGTTGTGGTGGTGGTGGTCGTCGTCGCCGCCGCCGGAGATCCCGCATCTGCCCCGGATCGAAGCTCCTCCACGCGTGATGCCCCAGACATTCACATGGACGGCTCCTGATGGGACAGCGAAGAGCTTCAGGCTTGATGAAGTCGTCGCGAGGAGAGAGCGCGAAAGCTTGCTTTGCGCCGCCATCAGCGGGTCCAAGGGAGTCGCGGTATGATTCTTGTGGTAGAGCCTTGGCAATCTTTCTTGTTTTGACGTCTGACTCCGTCCTTGGTTTGTCTCTTATCTTGAGCAGAAGCTTGTCGACCGCAATGAGGCAATGACGGAAATCTTGGTCGAGGTGGCTCCCCACCTCGCAGAACTGGAGCAGCTCCGGGCATTGAAGGCCGAGATGGAGGAGCGTCATGCGGGGAGGGAGGCCTGGCTGAAGAGTGGCGCCGATCAGCTCAGGGCGGAGACATGGGCCCTAGCCGGAAAGATTAGAGGTAAGATCCCCGAATACATCTTCCCGACCGAACCGTTGATGCATTCATCTAGCTGCGTTGTTCCCGACTGCCCAGTTATATCATGACTGCATGGTTGAGCTCTTGGCTAATCTGTGGTGCAGCCCTCGAAGTGGAGTTGAAGACCCGAACAGAGAGGGAATCACAGCTGAAGGAAGCCGAAGAGGCCAGGGCCGAGCTTGAGAAGGTCAAGGCCGACTTGACAAGGGCCAACACCGAGCTTGACCGGGAGAAGGCCGAGTTAGAGGAGACCGTCGCCAAGCTCGGTAAGGAAAAAGCTAAACTAGAGAAGACCGTGGCCGGGTGGGAGGCCGACTACGAAAGTAAGTCCTCAACCCGACAGCGATCTTAGCCAATCCAATAGTCGTTCCGTCTGTATTCGAATCTGACAAGTTTACTTGCCGGCGGACCAGGGCAGACATGAGAGCCAATGTCCGGGCCCAGTATCGGTTCTATACAGAGGAGATAAGAGTGATCAGGGAGTCATGGGAGGCCCTCGTCGGGTCCGTGAAAGGGCTCCTTGACCTTATAGACCCCCGCCCTGTGGGGACCAGTTGCAGCAGAATCCCCCAGATAGAGGCGCGTCTCGAGGATGCACCGAGTGCCTTGAAAAAGTACTCGGATGAGCATGCTGTCGCCGGCGTGGCCCAAACCCTGGCGATGACCAAGTCCATCTACCCAAGGATGGATGTTGAAGCCATCGGGGAGGGGTTTGCCGAAGAGACGACGCCCGAGGAGGCGCTGGAGCTGATTGCCCGAGCGAAGCCGACTGCTGAAACAATTACCCGAGACCTGGGTCTGTAAGGGCAACATGTTATGTAGTCGGTGTATTTAAACTTTTGTTAAACAAGCATGTGTAAATATGTGTGCAGTGCCGCCAAGCTCATTACTCGGTCGTCATTAGCTTTACTCGACCGTGTAGTATGCACCGAGTTAGTCTATCAGAACTTAATAAAAACGTTCAAAGTAAGAGGCTATACTCGGGCAAACGTGACAGTCGTAGTAAGGCTTCATAACCGAAGTAAGATAAGCTCGTATGTTATTGACAGGACACATATATACATGCAGCCCCCGACTCACTACTCGATTGATACAAGCGGCGTAGTGAGTCAGAAGGACTGTACACATGAAAATTATAGGACTCAGGTATAGAAAGGACGTAGCTGTTCTATATTCCATGAGTTGCTGATGAGAACGCCGTCTTCGGTCTTCAGTCGGTAGGCGCCTGGCCGCGTGACCTCGGCTATAATGAACGGCCCTTCCCAGATTGGGGATAATTTATGCCTATCTTTGGTGCTTTGTATTTTCCTCAGAACGAGATCCCCGACCAAAAAGACGCAGCCACGGACATTGCGATTATGGTAGCAACGTAGGCCTTGAAGATACCTTACCGACTGGATTGTTGCGGTGTCTCTTGCTTCTTCTAGCTGATCGAGTTCGACCAGTCGGGTATTGTTGGAGTCATCTTCTGAGTAAGCCCGGACTCGCGGAGAGCCGAACTGTAACTCTGTAGGTAGCATAGCCTCGGCACCGTAGACCAGAAAGAAAGGGGATTGCCCTGTTGCCTGACTAACCGTGGTTCTGAGAGACTAGAGAACAGATGGGAGTTCTTGTACCCACCGGCCCGCATATGGTTGTAGTCGGTCGAATATCCTGGCCTTGATGCCTTGTAAGACCATATCGTTGGCTCGTTCGACCTGCTCGTTGCTCCGCGGGCATGCCACAGATGCGTAGCAGATCTTGATGCCCAAATCGTCGCAGAAATCTTGGAATACACCGGCCGCGAACTGAGTACCATTGTCAGTGATGATGCGGTTAGGGACCCCGAACCGGTATAGTATACTCATGATGAAGTCCTTTGCTCGTGCTGCTGTAATTGTTGCAACGGGTTTAGCCTTAATCCACTTGGTGAATTTATCCACCACGACGAATAAATGTGTGAACCCTCCTGGCGCTTTCTTGAAAGGCCCGACCATGTCGAGCCCCCATACTGCAAATGGCCAGGAAATGGGGATAGTTTGGAGTTCCTGGGCTGGGAGATTTGTTTGTCTTGCGTAGAACTGGTAGCCCTCGCACTTGCGAACGATATCTTTGGCGTCTGTTACTGCTGTGGGCTAAAAAAATCCCTGCCGGTAAGCCTTTCCGACTAACGTCCTAGATGCAGCGTGGTTGCCACATATGCCCGAGTGAATTGAATGCAGAATCTGCTTGCCCTCCTCGGTGGTGATGCAGCGCATGAGGACACCGGATGCACTTCTTCAGTACAGGTCTTCTCCGACTAGTAGGAAGCTTTTGCTTCGACGCTTTATCTGCTCGGCTTGACTGCAATCTTCTGGGAGTTGATCGTCCAGGAGAAATTTGACAACAAGAGTCCTCCAGTCTTGACATATGTGCAGCATCTCATCTGTGGCCGGGGTAGGCTCGCCTCCCGACTGCTCCGGTGCCGGTTTCTTCTTGACTGATGGCTCCATAAGTTGCTCGACAAAGATTCCAGTCGGAACTGCTTCTCGTTTGGATCCCATGTTTGCCAGCTCGTCTGCCGCGTCGTTGTATTGACGCAGGACATGTGTGATTTCCAGCCCGTCGAACTTGTTTTCCAGCTTGCGGACTTCCTGACAGTATGCCGCCATGGTATCGTCGAGACAGGTCCAGTCTTTCATGACTTGGTTTACCACGAGCTGAGAGTCCCCGCGCACAACCAGTCGACGTATGCCGAGTGATATAGCGATGCGGAGCCCATGAACAAGGGCCTCGTACTCGACGACGTTGTAGGAAGCCGGGAAGTGGATTTGTAGAACGTACTTTAGTTTTTCGCCGATAGGAGAGGTCAATATGACTCCAGCCCCGGCGCCGCCGATCCGTAGAGAACCGTCGAAGTACATTGTCCAGTACTCTAGCTTTGCTGTTGGTATTGGCAGTTGAACTTCCGTCCACTCGGCCACGAAGTCGGCTAGAGCTTGAGATTTAATTGCTGTCCATGGCTGAAAAGTGATGTCGAACGCCATCAACTCGGCTGGTGGCCTCGCGATTATGAAGGACATCCTCGAGTGGAAACGCTGTGACCACCGTGACTTGGTGTGCTTGAAAATAATGCACCAGCTTCCGGACTGTGATGAGTAGGCCATACAGCAGCTTCTGGACCTGCGGATATCTCATCTTGGAGTCGGCGAGGACCTCGCTGACGAAGTAGACTGGCCATTGTATTTTTTGAATATGATCCTGTTCGGATCACTCAACCACCAGCACCATGCTGACTACCTGTGTTGTTGCCGCCAGATATAGCATTAGCGGTTCCTGGGGCAGAGGTGACGCCAACACGAGGGGTGATGTGAGGAATTGTTTGAAGTCTTCGAAGGCTTGTTGGGCTTCCAGAGTCCATTGGAAATTGTCGGCCTTTTTGAGTAGCTTGAAGAAGGGCGTGCCCCGATCGCCCAGTCGGGAGATAAACCGGCTGAGTGCCGCCATGCAGCCTGTCAGCTTCTGGACGTCTTTGAGGTTGGTCGGGGGTGCCATGTTCCTGATGGCGTTGACTTTCTCCGGGTTAGCCTCGATGCCGCGATGCGAGACGATGAAGCCGAGTAACTTTTCGGATGGCACACCGAAGGCGCATTTTTCCGGGTTCAACTTCATCTTGAATCTTCGAAGGTTTTGGAAGGTTTCTTCCAAGTCAGCGATGAGGTCTTCTTTGGACTTGGTCTTGATCACTACGTCGTCGACGTAGGCTTCCACGTTGCGCCCGATCTAAGTGAGCAGACACCGCTGAATAGCCCGTTGATAGGTTGCGCCCACGTTCTTCAGACCGAACGGCATTGTGATATAGCAATACGCTCCAAACGGTGTGATGAAAGATGTCTTCAAGCAGTCTTCCTCCCTCAGGCTGATTTGATGGTATCCCGAGTAGCAGTCGAGAGAGCTAAGTAGGTCGCACCCTGCCGTGGAATCAACCACCTGATCTATCCGAGGTAGACCAAATGGGTCCTTGGGGCACGCTTTGTTGAGGTCGGTGTAGTCGACGCACATGCGCCATTTACCATTTTTCTTCCGGACTAGAACTGGGTTTGCCAGCCAGTCCGGGTGGTAGACCTCCTTGATGAACCCGGCTGCGAGGAGCTTGGTAATTTCCTCCCGAATAGCATCTTTGCGGTCTTAAGCGAAGCGCCGCAGCCGTTGCTTGACTGGCTTGGCGTCTGTCTTCACGTTTAGGGCGTGCTCGATCACCTCCCTTGGTACGCTCGGCATGTCAGACAGTTTCCATGCGAAGATATCCTTGTTAGCTTGGAGGAAGGTGACGAGCGTGTCTTCCTATTTGGGGTCGAGTCTGGTCCCGACTAGAGCAGTCTTGGAGGGGTCGGAAGGGTCCAGGGGGATCTTCTTCATGTCAGAGTCTGCTGAAATTCCTGACTTCGCTGCTTTTTTCACCGGAACTTGATCTTGCTCGACTTTTGCGGTGACGGCTTGCCGAATGCTATCGCGCCCGACTGCCGTCTCTTGTGATTGAGCCAGTTTGCAGCTCTCCTTGTCGCAGGTGAAGGCTTGCTTGATGTCGCTGCGGAGAGAGAGGACTCCCGCTGGCCCAAGCATCTTCATCACCATGTATGTATAGTGCGGTATCGCCATAAATTTGGCGAGTGTCGGTCGTCCGAGTATCGCGTGGTACGCGGTCTCGAAGTCGACGACCTCGAAGCAGACGTTTTCTGTGCGGAAATTATCCCGCGTGCCGAAGGTTACTGGCAAGGTTATCTGCCCGAGTGGAGTTGATGACAGGCCGGGAATTATCCCGTGGAAGGGCGCAGTGCTCGGCCGTAGTTCTGAACAAGGAATCTTCATCTCGTCCAAAGTCTTGGCGAACAGAATATTGAGCGCGCTACCTCCGTCGATGAGGGTTTTCTTCAGCCTGATGTTTCTGACGACCGGGTCCAGAACGAGTGGATAGCGTCCCGGGTGGGAAACCCGATCTGGGTGATCTGCGTGATTAAAGGTGATGGCCATCTCTGACCAGCGCAGGTATTGGGGGGTGTCCGTCGTGGAGACCGTGTTGATGTCGTGTGCTGAAAGCTTCTGTTTGCGTTTGGACTCGTACGCGAGTGGCCCCCCGAAGATATGGTTGAGCTCGGCTTGAGGGTCTTGGAAATCATCAGCCGGACCCGAGTCTGGCTTGTCCTTGTCCTTGTCGGCACCAGACGATGAAGCCTGCTCGGAGGTAAACTTCTTGAGCATGTAGCAGTCTTTGGCCGCGTGCTTGCTCTTGGGGTGAAAGGGGCATGGCCCGCTCATGACTTTCTGGTAGTCGTTATTCCGCTGGGGCTGCGACCGACTACGCTCCATGTTGGCCACCTCGTTGTCCGACTTCCGCTTGCGGCTGCCAGACTTATTTTGAGACGGCTCGTTGTCGGCTTTCGCCTTCTGGTCCTTCTGTCGGGGCTCCTTCTTCTTGTCGAGGGCCTTAGCGACCGCCTTGGCCAAGTCGGCGTATTTGTTGGCCATGTCGAAGAGCACCCGGACCGTGGATGGTGGCTTCTGAGTGAATTTTGCAATAAGCGGAGCGTCTTTTACCCCCTTGCGAAAGGCGGCGATGACGGCCTCGTCTTTGACAGTTGGAATTTGGTTGCGCTTCTCGGAAAACCTTTTGATAAATTTGCGCAAAGACTCGTTTTTCTTCTGGTGCAGTTGATAAAGATCGTGCTCCGAAGCGGGTCTGTCGTAGGTTCCCTGGAAATTAGCGATGAACCGCTCTCTGAGTTGTCCCCAGGAACCGATCGACCACCTCGGGAGGCCTGTCAGCCATGTCCTCACCGAGTCGGCTAGCGCGACTGGGAGGTAGTTAGCCATGACTCTGCTGTCGCCCCTAGCAGCTCGAACTGTTAGGGTGTAAACGGTGAGCCAGGACTCGGGGTTTGTCTTGCCGTCGTATTTTTCAATCCCGGTGGGCTTAAAGCCAGTCGGCCAAAAGACGTCCTGTAGCTCCCGAGTGAAGGCTAGGATGCCTTCGTCTTCGTGAGGGCTCCGACTCCGATCTTGGCGGTGTAGCCGCTCGTGGTGGAGACCGAAACGCTCGTTTTCATCCTCTAGTCGGTAGCGTTCATCTTCTTCGCGTTCTTCACGTCGAGCGTTTAAGGTGTGGCGAAGGTCGTGGTGCAGTCGGACTCGGAGGTCTTGATTGGGTCGGCGATCGTACTGGCGACGCCGCCGGTTGTTATTGTTGGTGTTGCCGAGCGTGGTCTGCCGGGACTCTTCGCGTTGTCGACTGGAGCCAGCCACCCAGCGTCGTGTTGATGTAGATGAGTCTGCCGCTGGAGAACCCGACCGGTTGGTCGGTATAACTGTGTTGCCTAACTGTTGTTGCTGCTGACAGGCAGCAGCTGTGATCATCGCCTTGATCTTAGTGATAGTCGGGGTGGCCTGGTGATCGGGCCCGAGCTGGAGTGTGTCCAGCAGAGTTGCTGCGGCCACAACGTTCTGTTGTGGGGTGACGAAGACGTCATGGTCGCCAATTTTGGTTTGGAGGATCTATTGCTGGGCGATTCGCCCAGCTTGGCGTAGCTCGTCATTGCGGGCCTCACGGTTGGCCTCCTCTTGTCATAGTCGGCGCGCCTCCTCCTGTTGCTCCTCTTGTAGTCGGCGTACCTCGGAAGGTGGTGTTGAAGCCATGAAGATCTCGCGGGAGAGGAGGAAGCTTGCCGAATTAGAGTCCGAACTGGCGCTCGAACCGCTATTCGACTTAGTGTCGGACTCCGAGTAGTTTATCGGAGTGAGAACGACTCCGACCTCTCTAGATCCAATCTGAAACGGCGCTTGGCCGTGTCCAAACTGAATTGCTGGAGATCGGGTCTGCTGCGCGGGATTTAGAAGCGCAGCGTCGCCGGAGCTGTGAGGGAGATTGACGACCTCTCCCCTTCTCGGCCCAACCCGGGCTGGCTCAAGGCCTAGCGCAAGTCGGACGCCGAAGGAGAGGGTTGTCCCGATGCTTGGCGATATGAAGGACTGCCGCAGTAAGTCGGGGAAGGAGATCGCGACATCCTGTGAGCCGACTGGCGCAATGTCGACTAGTTCTTCGGCTGGCAGGATTGGATCTGCCTCAGCCAAGGTGAGATTGCCGAGTTGGTCGGCAATGAAGTCTAAGCTCCCGAAGGTAACTGTATCTCCGGGGGAGAGCTTGTTGCTGTTGACTTTGTTGATTGAATCCATTGAATCTTCTGATGAGGAATTCGTCGGAGCCCCTACCTGACGCGCCAACTGTCGATGCTTTGCACCGGCAATGAAACTATGGGACTACTCGGCGAGGGTGAATTCGGTGGATTGTCTGAGGGGCGCCCTGCCTCCCTTTATATACTAGGGGACAGGGTACATGATAAGGATTCCAGCCGGATACGGCTAAGGGATTTCCTTCTTAGAGATAGAGTCCTATCCGACTAAGACTATGTTCCCTTATCATACAAGGCACAGCCTGCCGGGTGCTATCTTATCTCCAATTGCATGGTTCGGTCCATCGAGTGGCCCATATACTAGTAATGAGGTACCCGGGACCCATGGCCTCCACACTGCCCTGTTTCACTTTTATTATTAGTTGTTTTATACAGCAGTCAGATTCAGAGGTTAGCCAGGAACGTACGTACGCTTGCATGGTTTTGATTAATCTTCAGAGAAAACAAGAGGAGAGAACACACATTATTATTAATAAGACAATCGAACTGTTCTTTTCAGAGGCTCTGATCTGTCTGCTGGAAGAAGCAGGGATTGATTCCGTTTGCACATGATGCAGGTTTTTTCTTGGGCCTTGATATCTCTGCCCCATCAGCGCCCGTTGGCCGCAGGCGTTGGCTGAAGGAATTAATACTGCTCCGAATCCACGAGGAACTGAAAATTCAGAGGCAGGAATGGACTAATGACCTGACGGAATTCTTTCATAGTATATGATGACGTGTAGTACATCTGGACTGGAAGAAATTTCCTGGACCGTTCCAGATGCATGCACCGGCGATCGAGCGAAAGATGCTTCGATTCGCTCTGAAAATTCCATTGTACGTTACCTCACATGGATCATGGTCATGGATGCTGCAGACTGGGAAGTAGTAACAGTCAATGCATGCCCGGTTAATTTTCTCACACATAAGGTGAGAGCGAAAGAGGGAGATGATGATATAGCCCTAGTGAAGTCAAGGATGATGAGTTACTTCTTTCTTTCCTCCTTTTTTTTTCTTTCCTCTTGAGTAAATTTCACATAGCACTGGGTTTTGACTTTGTGAGTAGATTCTTTCGAGAAACTTAACCCCTATTGGAGAAAAATGTTTTGCACACACCAATTTTATGCAAGAGACTTGGATGCCGCTCAAATAAGTGCCTTTTTTTTTCGCCGGACCGATAGAAGGGCACCACCTGATTTTAGGACAAAGAGATGAAAACAGTACAGTACAGAACGATCAGGTCCTCAGGGAAGCATGAAAAGTTCGGTGGTGGAATTATATGTGCATGGCTCCGCCCATTAGAGTTTAAATCATTATGCTCATAATTATACACACAGATGTGCACATTTATCGTTTATGTCCATCTATTTGAGCGTGTATTAGAGAGATATACTCACAACTGTATGTGGTGCATGTGTGCATCTTCTATACTAGAAAATACCCCGCGCATTGCTGCAGAATTTATTAGATTTATAATTGAATTTTACAGTTAGCAGGTGAAAATGGATGTATAAAATTAATAATATTGCTTAATGGTTTGTTTTTTTAAAGCACTATTATATAAAATTTTTTATAGAAATAAATATGTACTATTATGAAATCTAAACATTACATGCTTATTTAACCTTGATGCTACAATTAGATTGTGTGCTCATCTCCCATTTAGTTTATATTTCTCGTAAGAATATGTTACTAGACACAACTATATAGTAAAGATAGAGAGAATAAGAAGAAACGACTAATGAATGCACATAAGTAACTCATTGATCCAACGGTTAATAATTTTGTACTAACATGATCAAATGGTTTAGGATTACTGATGACGTGTATCTAATTAAAGGTAAAGAGGAGGAGAAGAGACGGTTAATGAATACGTATAAGTAACTCCTTGATCCAACGGTTCATATTTTTGTTGTAACATGATTAAATGACTTAGGAATGCTGATGACCTAGCTTCTTGCATATGCTTTTTTTTTACAACTATATAGGATATATACATAATGAAAAAAAGGCATTAAGAACGTAAAGCACAACACAAACTCTCCTTGAAAATTCGTGCAATACCCTCCTTCCAAATAACTGCAACTAAACTGAAATAGTAAGTGGTACATTCAGTATATATTCACAGTGGTAGACTTGCAACACAATTACTTATTACTCTCGCATTCTAATCTTCTTCTTCTCCATACTGCAAGATTGCAAATATTTGACATGGATAATGACCTTGTGTATGCATTACACAGCCAAATCCAATCCTCAGATGCCAGCCTAATCTCCGGTAAAGGCCTCGTTTGTGGGCCTCCAATCCCGGCCCATCCACATTATAGGTCCAGATTTTAGTCACAAATCTCAGAATTTGGCATATACAAGGCTGAAATTAAATGGGCCGAAACCTCGGCTTCCAAATGGGCCTAGCTGACGTCACCCTTGAAATCTTCGAAATTTTTTATTTTTATATTTTTTTAAAAAAATATTTATAAAAGTATATTTTTTTCAAAATTTTACAAAAATATACTCCTAACGCTCCCTGGCTAGGCGTTTTTTAAAAAAGACTCTCTCAGAGGACGTTTGAATAACGTGACAGACGGCCGTCGGCCGGCTGGCTGACGGTCGTCTGTAATTTTGCAGGCGGCCCCCTTGCCTCATGGGTCAGGCATTTTGCAGGTGGCTCTCTTGCCGTCCTCTAGAAGGGCGGTTTTTGCCTGGCCAGGGGACTGCCTGTAGGCGACCCTCTGGCCGTTGAGGCAGGGTGCCGCCTGTAAAAATGTTAAAAATCGTCTTTCCACATGGCGATTTTTTGCTGGCTTAGTATAAAACTCCCTCCCAGCCTCTAAAAAGTTCATAAAATTCCCAAAAATAACCGAAAAAAAGAAGAGAGAGCTGAAAGTGAAGGCGGAAAGCGGCAAAGCCCTACCGGTTTGCGGATTTGTTTGTAGGTAAAGTCTATTATCCCTTTATAATTTCTATTTGTATTAAGAAATTGATATAGTATTGTACTAGTTACGTGTATCGTATTATATGAAAATAAGTTGTTACACTCGTAGATCTGTAGTTATTTAGTCAACCTATTAGACGACGTAATTTTTGTAGATATGGTAGTTATAAAATGTCGACTACACAGTATTAGATGTGATGAGAATGTTCATACCTAGTGTAACTTTATTTTTCCATCAACAGAGATGTCAAATAAGGTGGTACTTCAGTTATTTCATGGGCAAGGGAATGTTAGATATGGTCCATAGGGTGTAGATCTATCGGAGTTCAGTTCAATGGCTAAGGGCACTGATAGACCAGCTGAGAGAAGTTTCGGGTCAGTGTACAACTGGTTGATGCGAGGCTTTTGAGTCGACCCCCAGATCAACACAATAACCGTGTATGTTGTAATCAGTCGTGCAGTCGAAGGTTTTTTTTGAGAACTGATGGCGGTGGATTGCACAGCCACTTGGAGATGATACGTGAAGAATGCATTCCAACGTGGTTGGCCACTTGGCATACTTGTGTCGATGTACGAGAAGGATAACACCGTTGCAATGGTCGTGCAAGATGACGAAGGTCCAAGTGCGACGGTAGATGATGCCGAAACAATGGAGGAAAATAAAGGAATGAATGAAGAAGATAGGTAGCCAACAGGTGCGGCAGATGAGGGAGAGCTAATCGACACTATCGTTGAGAAAATGGATAGAAAAGATGCTGATAACGAGCATGCAGAGGATGATGAATTGTCCGATGAGGACAATGTAATGCCTGCAGAATGAACCAACGAGGACTTCTTTGGGTTTATTATCTCCGAGTGGCATCATGCGCCACGGGAGTACAAGGAGAATGAGGTCATCCAAGGGGTTAAGTATGCATATATAGAGGATTTGAAGGAGACAGTCAAACAATGAGCGGTGTCACTTCAGAAGGAGTTCTGGGTCGTGAAGTCAAGCAAGTCAGTGTATATAGTGAAGTACGTGAAGGATGGGTATCCATGGCGGGTGCATGCATTCAAGGGTAGATGGAAGAATTATTGGCAAGTTTCGATTGTGACCGAGCATTCATGTCACTTAGAAGAGGTCGAGAAATACCATAGAAACATGGCATCTATATTTGTTGCAACAGAGATGTACTCCCAAGTTGTGAACAACCTGGGGTACGAACCAAGGTCAATCGTTAGCCATATTGAGAAGAAATTCAAGTACACAATTAGCTATGCGAAGACATGGAGAGCAAAACAGAAGATTCTGGAGATGAGATTTGGCACATTTGAAACATCGTATGATAATTTGTCTCGTCTTTTAGTTTGTATTTTTCAGAGGAATCCGGAGACCTACTACGACCTAAAAGCTTTCCCATCAATTGACTATGGTAACCAAAATGTGTTGCAATGGGTATTCTTTGCATTAAGTGCTTGTATTCATGCTTCTGTGCATTGTCATCCCATCCTCTGCATTGATGGGACATTCCTGACCAGAAAGTATAGATGACAGATATTGGCAGCAATTGGAGTTGACGGGAACAATCAAGTTCTACCGGTGGCTTTTGCTTTTGTTAAGAGCGAGAACACTAATGGCTGGTACTGGTTCCTAGAACGGGTTAAGTCTGCAGTTGTACGGATGAGGCCAGACGTATACCTAATACATGACCGTCACGCCGGCTTGTTGCGGGCAATTGAGAAATTGAGGGATGGATGCGCTGATAAGGGGTACTCACCAAGGTGGTCCGATGTTCGAATTAGATGGTGCATGCGTTATATGGGTTCTAATTTCTACAGACACTTTAAGAACAAGCACCTTATGGATCTTTTCAAGAGGCTGTGCGCTTAGAATTAAGAGAAGAAATTCAATGAGCTTTGGAGGAGATTGGATTAGCTAACGTCTAAACAAACAGAGGAACAGTTCAAGAGGGCTACCCTTGTAGGGGATGAGGCTCCATAAGCTTTTGGGCCTCTACCAAGTGATGGACCTTGTATCAGAAGAAGGTCGACATCGTCGATTAGGAAATTTTCGGAGTGGATTGAGAATGAGCCAAAGGAAAAATAGGCATTGTTGTTTGACAAAGATAATTCTCGATTCGGCATAATGACCACAAGTTTGGCAGAGGTTTACAACCAGGTCATGCATGGTGTTTAAGGGCTTTCACTAATTGGCATTGTTGAATTTATCTTACATGGCACATGCACGTACTTTAGAGATTGGTTCAAAGCAGCTAGCACCTCCATGGCAAACAATAATATTTTCTTTGGCATACTATTGACTAAGTACATGCAAGATAAAAGTAATAAGGCCTAAAGACATCGAGCTATAACTAAAAATACACAAGAGTACAGGTTCAAAATATTGTGTGTCGACAAGGGCATGCATGGAATCTATCGTAAAAGAGTTATGCAGGAGTGTATACTGAAGGAAGACGGCACCTGCAAGTGCTCATGCCGAAAGCCTACTCTGCTCCACAAGCCATGTTCTCACATTATTGCCGTGAGCGCTGAGTGCGGGATAGAAACACGTCATTTTGTCTTACCCTATTTCAGGAAAGAAGCGAGCTTTAGTACCTGGAGTGGCTAGATATACGGCTTTAGTATTGCGGGGATATTTACTACTGAGCATCCCCAACTTATCTACATTTCTGACCCAACAAAGTTGAGAGACAAAGCAGGTCGCCACAAGACAAGACGCATTTGTAATAACATGGATGAGTTAGAAGTGGGTGAAAGGTGTAAACGTTATTCAAAGTGTAACCAGAAAGGCCATACCTATAAGAAATGTCCAAAAGATGCAACGGGCCCTAGTGCGGCGAAAGTTGGACTGTCGGGTTCAGGCGCTGATGGTAGTCGTCCCCAGGTGAAGGTGCAACTTCAAGGTGACCCCGTCCTAGACGTTCTCGTGCATTTGGTGGTGCTGCGGTGTAGTGTTAGTCCATATATCAATGTAATAGAGATTCTATAATTTAAGTTCTCCTGCTGTGTTGCGTGCTTGATCTTTGTTATAGAACGATATGTACCGTATTGTTTTTTTTTATTGTCATGTAATAATGCTATAAACCTTTACAATAATTTTTAATGTGGTTACTCAATTAATTTTGCGAGCTTACTCTTACTAGTTGTTTTCACAATAAAAATTACGCTAACTTTCTATTTGCATACATGTATGGTGTACCAGACACCGGAGCTGCTCGATCGGGGACTCGACCGGTCTCACCGGTCTTACCTGTCAGCCGTTGAGGGTGCCGAGCTGAACCCCTTCCGTCCACGGCCTTCACATCACCTCTTGCGCATAGACCCCCGGTTTCGTAAGAGGTAAGAGCTGTACCAATATTTTTTTCCAACATTTTTACATATCTATGTTTCGCAATATTGACTATGGTGCTATATTTTGTAGGTTGGTGAGTCTAGACTTCTTTTGCTGTGCAGGCTAGTCGAGCTCGCATCGCATGAGAGGGACCCTGCGAGGCGGTGGGACACTGACCGGTCACTTCTAGCAGCACTGGCGGATCGCTGGAGACTGGAGACACACACATTCCACCTACCGTGCGGCAAGATGGCTCCCATACTGTAGGACGTGTCGTACCTGCTGAGCTGTCGACCCAGGGTTTTTAGGACCGGAACCTCTCATGCATAGAGTACCAAATCTCTAGATTAGTAGTTTGGTACTTACATGATATTACTGGTACCATTGCAACTTATGGGATAGAGTCTTACAATACTTGATCATTACAAAAAGGAGTTGCCCGTGAAGGGATCCAAATAGCCAAAAGTCCTGCAGTGAACTAGCAAAAGGCGTAGAGTATGATAGCGGAAACATAGTTGGCGATGACCTGCGTTAGTCCACAGGCGCTCGACTAGCAACTTAGGCCTATGGTGCCTCCTCCTCCTCTGAGATATGCTCGTACATTTCTCCCTCGGTATCTAGTTCTAAAAGGGGGATTAAACAACGGTGAGTACATAGAGTACTCACAAGCCACCACTTCAACATGAATTTATGCTAGCAAGGTTCAAGGGAGGCAGGGGTTTAATTGCGTAAAGCTAATTTTTGCAGAAATGTTTCGCAAAACCTGTATCTAGCCATTTTACTGAAATATACTCGCTAGTAATTGAATAAGTTAAACCCACCATGAAGGTTGTGTCCACCTTGCCAAGTCACACCTGGTTTGGCTTACCCACATGCACGATACTCAAATCTAATTCCATATTCCTAACCAAAGTTTTAGAAAAATTCTGAGTCTAGTTAAGATTAGTACAAGTCCCAGTACTCCTTCAACCGCGAGCACGGCTATTCGAATAGTTTAGTTTTACTCACACTATAGTGGATGTACGCTTTACCCGCGATCCGTGGCGCACCCAACACATGAGACTTGCCACAGCCTAGTTTTTTGGATCTCCTAGCATTGCGGCACCCGCTCCAGAGACTATGTGCCCTCATGCACCCCCTGGTGCTCCAATCTCGCCTTGCCAGTGGTGTGAGGAGTCTTGGACCCAGGGATGTCAAGGAGAGGGAAGCAACGTTTGTTTTATTTGACATGTCATTTAACCCACAATCTATCCTCCTTCGTCTTCATCGCAACACCACATTGTGAATCAAAACCAGCCATGATTGCGGTGCCGCCCCACTAGAATATCCTAATCCATTAGGTCTATGCCCATACGAGCATTGCGGTCGTACTTGAAAGAATCGAGATGTCACCTAGAGGGGGAGTGAATAGGCAAATTCTGCAATTATCAAAACTTAATCCAAAGTCAGTACCAAAACCGGCCAGGCCGGTTTCCCAAACAGGTCAGGCCAGTTTCAGAGAGGAAGCTGACTCAAAACCAGCTAGGCCGGTTTACCAAACCGGTCAGGCCGGTTTGCTACTACAGAACCTACATAAGAAGAACACACGCCCTCGATGATTTCTAGCACAAACCAAACTTCAAGATGTGCCTTTGCTAATGTAGCACAGCAGATCCACTTAGTCCCTGCACAAAATACAAGCACACCAAAGTAGATCGAGCGGAAGAAAAGTAAATATGCTAGAGATCAAATATAGACAAACTACAGTGGAGACACAAGGAGTTTGTTTCCCGAAGTTCGGATTTACCACTGTGAACCCTACGTCTCCGTTGAGGAAGCTTTTGGTGACCCCAAGGTCAAGCTATATCCTTGATTCCACTATCCGTTCCGGAGGCAAGATCAAACCTACACAAATGATCCGTGGCTCACCACAAACTTGGGAGCTCACCGGCGACGCCTAGCCGTCTAGGAGGCTTCACCTCCAAGAGTAACAAATGCTTCACGAGCTATGAGACTTCACCTTCAAGTGCTCAAAACTATGGATTTCTCTCTAAAGCTCACACTAAAACTCTCTCTCAACCCAACTCAAGGATTTCAACCAAATCAAGCCTATCTCACAAAGAGAGGTTGGGGAGAGCCTTGCTGGTGTTAGAAAGCTTTTGAAACGTGCAAGAACCAGAATCAACCAGCAGCCCTCAAGGAAGAGGGCCAAAGGGCATAAATACCCACTCACCAAAAACTAGCCGTTACTGTCATGGGAAATGGCCAGGCCGGTTCCCAAAATCGGCCAGGCCGGTTTTTCAAACCAACTAGCCGTTAGGGGCTGACTCAGAGGAAACCGGCTAAGCTGGTTTTGCTTTGGTCAGCATACTCAAGTTAACTCTCAAGGCTCTCTCACATGGGTTGACCTATGAGCACTTTTGGTGTTTCCATGTAGTCAATGTTGCATCCCTCTTGATAGTATGGCATTCCTATACTCAAGATTAAACATTTACAATATTTCATCTACTTGAGCTTGTATGTCTTCAACATGCCAATACTTGATCATTCTCAACTTGAGGTCTTTCAACATTGAACAACCACTGAGCATATCCATCTTGAGCTAGTGACTTAGGATCTTTCAACAAATATGATCAACATACCATCATCCATCCATAAGCCACTTTATCAAATGATCCAACAATGATTCGATGCTTTACATTGCTTCGCTAGATAAGACTCGAGGTGAACTCCAACCACACGTTCACTTCACCCTAGCATGGGTTACTAGTCCCAAGTCGTCACTTGGTTCCCCCTTGCTTAGTCCCTCGTTACTTGTCCCTTTGCTTGACATCTTCACACACTCTTGTCGGCTTTAAGCTAAGCTTTGCTTCACATCAACAATAAATACCCAATAAAATCCATGTACTATGACTTGTCCAATACTTTCCAAATATGAGACCATCAACAATGCATGAAACCATGTCTCTTGATTTGTGCACTAGCTAGGACCAAGTCAAAAGAAATTACAAATTTCCTTTTAATCAAATATCCCAAGTTAGCCAACAAGCTTTTTCACTAAAGAGACCATTCGATATGCATATCACCATGTCTCTTTCAATGACAACACTTGCTTGTTGTTAGTCACAATTTGCTTCATAGGATCACACACTTGCTTGCATATATTAATATGGGTCATCAATAAAAGCATATTCTTATGAGCCAATAATATCACAATATAATCATAAGAATAAATCCCTGCTCAACACTTAGCAAACAAGTTAGTCCCTTAATCGTTTTGTCATTCAACTCACCAAAACCCACTTAGGGGCCTAGATGCACTTTCAGTACTCAGGTCGTTTCCTGCCTGTTTTCTTGACTTGGTCCTTAACTGACCAGGATTGGTGCTAACCTTTACCAGGAACCACCCATATCAATCCATGCCGCCCCGATCAAAAATGGTTTTGTTTCTTACTTTTGATTTTCGCAATCAGTTTTCGTATGTCTCACAAGTGGCAATTCATGTCTCTGCTCACATAAAATAACGTTCATCCCCTACCTAGAACGCTCGTCCCCATTGTGACCATTATCATATGTGAAAGAGAAATCTAATTAGCAATACTAAGCAGTATCAATAAATGACTTCAACATATAATAAGAATGTATGGCATCAAGGTAGAGGGCATCAACTCAATAACGGCTTTAAACGGAATTTAGGAACGGAATTTAATATAGCATGCACTTTATTTGTAAATAAAAACCATTTCGCATTAGGATCAACATGCTTCAGGAAAGGGGGCGTGGTGACTTGCCTTGCTCGGCTACGGCAACTTCCTCCTCTGCATCAAGGGGCTCGTCGTCGCAAACGTAACCGAATCGAAACGTGTGGAAAGTCAAACTCGCGTCCAAACACAAATAAATAATGAATAAATACAAAGAAAAATGGAAAAAAAATAGCAAACTAGTGCCATTGGATAGATCTTGATTTTAGATGAATTTTGGTGAAAGTTTCACTCGATTTGAACTTAGGATGCAAAAGTTATGGGCTTTCAAAGATGCAAATTTGAATTAAATCAAATAAATGGTAAAAGTTACTGTTGGCCTTGTTTAGATTACTAGATTATTTATTTTTCTAAGGAAAATAAGCTCCTTTCATTGGTGTGTGGGACCCACATGTCAGTGAATGATTAGGGAGGTTAATTAATTCTTAACCAGGGTAATAAAATAAAAGAAAAGGGCAGGCCCTCATGTCAGAGACTAGGGGGTAATTGTTTTCTTTAATCCTAAAAAGCACTAGGGGCAGCCCACATGTCAGCGTCGGGAGGTGATTTAGTAATCCCCTCCTCGTCATCTTCCTCGCCCCGCTCTGCCCGGCGTGACAGAGCGGGCTCCAGCGGCAGCGTCGGACGCCGGCGGCGGTTTGGAGCGGGCAATGTTGGGCAGAGGGAGAGGCACCGGGCGGCAGCGGTGGTAGAGGGAGGTGAGGCTCACTGGGGCACGCGGGGAAGCGGCGCGCCAAGCGTGATTGGCTAGGGGCGATTCGTCGGCGGCAGCGTTGACGTCCTTCCTCGCTTGGGATTGAGGCGATGTGGAGGAGAGATGGGGGATTTGGGGGGGGGGGGGGTCTCTGTGATGTCTGGGGGGATATATAAGGGAGCAGCTCCCCCTTTCTGCAGGTATAGCGGCGGGCATCCTGGAGTGGCAACCAGTACGCGCGCGTGGTTGGGGCAGCAGCACACGTGCATACTTAGGGAAGAAGGGGAGGCCGAGGACACGCGTGGGGCAGTGAAGCTGCTCTTCGCAGCGAGCGTGGCAAAGGCGGGTATGGGGAGGGCTTTGGACTGGTGGTCTAAAGCATGCGGCAGTGGGGTGACGTCTCAGGACCTCCGGTCCGTGGGCGGCGGCGAGGTGCATCGGTTGGCAGGCGGCTGGCGCAGAGCACCACAACGTCTAGCTGTGCGCGGTGGCGTAGGGGTGGCGAGGGGGAGGACGGCTAGTACCATGGCGGGGCGGTTGGGGGAGGGAAGGACATGCATGGGCGGCGGCGCAGATGCGGCAGGCGGGGCGGTCCACGGCCCGGCGGGCGCAGCACGGGGCTGGTACGGCTCGGGTCCGAGCGGGGCTTGCCGCGGCGACGTGGTTGGCGCGGAGGAGAGGGAGTGAAGGAGAGCCACAGAGAGCGAGGAGGGAGACAGCCGCTCAGTCGGGCACGCGCCGTCGGCCGTCGAGCTGCGGCCCGACTGACGGGTGGGGCCGGGTGCAGCAGCTATCCGGTGGGCGCATGCGCGGGTGGGCGCGGAGCGGTCACCTGGCAGGCAGGGCCAGGGTGTCGGGGTGGTTGGCTGGGCCGGTCAGCCCAGCAACAGGGAGGTGAGAAAGAGCGGCCCGGGGGGAAGCCTGAGCCGGGGGGGGGGGGTAAAGGATTGGGCTGGCCCACTAGGGGGTGTAGGGAGCTAACTTTTCTCTTTTTTTTTTTGATGGAAAGAAAGCTAGCCTTTTGCATATTTGTGGGATTATATATATAAATATACATATCTGCATATATTTTTAGGGTTTTTCACGACAAATAATTCCTTGGCACTAGTGAAACGAACAAAAATAAACCCGAAGAGTACTAGCATGATGCAATTTTTTTGAAAACGAATTTTGTTGCTTCCGGATTTTTTTTGTTCCGATTTTTTTATTCCAAAATTCGAGGATGTTACATGGGCCTTCCCCTTGCAGGGGACGCAGTAGGTCCGGTTGACGGAGCGCATGGATGGGCGTAGGACATCACTGCTCAGTTTGCTCACGTCCAATGCTGGCCTGGACTTGGTTCGCCGGGTTCGCTACTGGCTTACGCTACGAGCGGCCCCTCACCGGCGTGGCTGCTACAGTTCACCGTAAGTCCCATATTCCTTAGATATATAATTGCCCGACTTTTAAAACAACAGTGGAACTAACAATAGTCTTGCTTTGCAGCCTGATCAGCTACACCCTAACGCCGACGACTACTCGGTGCGACGGAGCTTGGAGGCGTACCTGCTCTGGTTGTTCGGCTGGGTGATGTTCACCAGCACGACGGGGCACGCAGTGGACAAGGGATTGATCCACTACGTCTGTGCAATCGCTGACGGCGAGGACAGCTGCGTACCGCAGTGGAGCTGGGGATATGCTGTGCTAGCGGCGCATATCGTGGTCTTTGTGATGCGTGCACAAAGATCGATCCAGGTGCGATTATCGCCAGTTGCCCTCTCCTTCTGCAGCTATGGGTGGCCGAGCAGTTCGCGATAGGTCGCCCTATGATTCTGCACTCTCCCTATGAGGGTGGCCTAGGAGGCTTGTACGGGCAGTCAGCCGAGGGCCGTCCGACTATGGGGACAATCTGGTATCGCCGTGAGGTACGTAACGTGAAATTCAAGGTTTACCACTTTGTTAACACCAAAATTTGGTACGGTTCGTTATCATGTTCGGTTAAGGAAAGAGGCTATATCAGCCAATGGAAGCTAATCCAGAAGAAGCCGAATTCAGGAAGGAATCGTGAAGACCACAGCATTGCATAGATTCAGGAAGGAATCGTGAAGCCGAGTGGATATATCACATCACATTGCATAGATTTTATCGGCTTACTGGGGATAATTTATCATCAGTTTGTGCTGCATCGGTTAGGTCCGACCTAATAAACTGCCTGTGATAAGTTATTCCTGCTAGGTTGATAGATTTTATGCAAGCGTCTTATCAGGATGTATAGCCGATAAGTTATCGTGTAGTACATCACAATTGCATTAGATCTATCGGATCATCGAGGTTCTTTTATCATTATTAATCTGTGCTGCATCAGTTAAGTTTGACCTATTAGATTGATAATGATAGATTTATCCTTGTTAAGCCGATGGGTGTCTATGCAATGTTCTATCGGAGTGTCTAGCCGATAAGTTATCTTTTACTAGATAAAGCCGACTACATTGTCTTGATTATTATTTTGATTATCTACACTATTATCGGCTTTCCAGCTGATGCACATGTTCTATTGGTAGTCGGCTGGTTTTCTATCTTTTTATATTATCGGTTCTCTAGCCGATGTACGAGTGCCATCGGCAATTGGCTGGAAGGAGTCTGTATTGGCTTGTTGGCCGATTGGATCAATGATCTAACTTTTTTCTATCTCCTTGTCAATTGCTGAGTCAAATTGACTGGCACGCCCACAAACCTCAAATTTAGGACTTGCACTGGAGATAAGCAGATCTCCCAGGCCTTCGTATGTTCAATCGCATCAAACCAGATCATCAACAAGCTTCTTGGCACACCCGGTGGTTTTTGGTGCGAACACACTTATGTGCAAACACTGACGTGTTCTTCCCTGTCCTATTTTGCAGCGTTATTACGCCCATGCGCAGGTTAGGAGGGCCTACTCCGACTTCGTAATGGAGTTCGACCGCCTACAGCCCAACGACGTCGTCTGGGAGCCATACAGTGCACAGGCCATCGCGGCCCGTGCACCGCTCGGACTCTCGGCTCTTTGCACGCGCGACCAGGCGTACTGGATGATGACAGTGCTGATGGTGTTCGACATCTTCATTGAGCCCCATTGTCCGCAGCGCATGATGCAACAGTTCAGCCTATATTAGCTCTTCCCTGTGCCCGTGGAGCTGGTTGTCCCGCGTGACATTCACCGGTTAGTACAATTGCGAACTTCGTTGAGTACTGCAACTCTTTTATGAAGTCTAATGCATTCTCTACAACTAGGTATACTCGTAGGGGATAGGCAGCTGGCACTCTGTGGGTTCTCCGACTGCAGAGGTACGTGGATGACTGGTTGTTGGCAATGGAGGAGGTCATCGACGAGGTCCGTCCACACACTGAGGCCGCCTACCTAGGATACCTCACGTGGTACTAGCCCCGCACCCGCACACGTGTCATGTTCACCCCAGTTGATCCATAGCCACACCTCGCCGCTGTGACAGACACGTATCCTACACGCCGTGATCAGGACTACTCCAGCGCAGTGAGTCACGTTCTCTTTGCACTTTGCTATTTCTTTGGTAGGTGTCCACGCTTCTAACACATATTCACGTCACATTTGAAAAAGGCCGACGCAGCGTGACAGGTTTAGGCTGATGTGGATGCGGCGTTCGGACGGTTGGACGTTGGGATCGTGCTGAGTGCGGAGGCGCAGATGATGACTTTCGGGAGGATCCGTAGGTTGATGCACACAGTGATTCGTGTGCTCACTTATCGTGCGGTCGACGCGGTACCTCCCGTAGTTATACCTCATCATCATCCATGGGCCGCTAGACAAGGAGTTCGCCTGCCTGTAGCAGGAGTGCACCAGCAGGGTTTCGGTCAGCCAGCTGGCCCCTCCAGAGATAAATTCTGCTATCCATTGGTTTATACGATGTTTCCTTCTACCATATTACATCCATATGCTTTCGTGTAGCTTTCACTACACTGTACCTCGATCTCTTGGGAGCTGTCACGTCCATGCAGGGAGCATACCACACACGTCCGCACACGTAGCAGGGCATGAGCACTGCCCCCAGGGCTACTACGGGAGGTCCTTCAGGTTAGATGCACGGTGCAAAGTTTCCTTTTGCCTTGCAAAATTCCGGTTTACAATTATCAATAATTTTTTGCACAAGGTTCCACTTTACACCGCCGGGGATGTTTGCTGGTGCTGGCTCCTCTGTGAGGGCGCACACGGCAGCGGTTGGGCACCAGATCCTTTCAAGGGCGATGACTTGGAGGACACGGAGATCCAGGAAGTACTAGGTTCCTCACAGCTCGAAGGAGCTCCGCCACCGCAGACACAGGACTTGCCAGCTGCCACACCCGTGCACGTGAACCGCACTGCCCGTGCCATACCACCAGACCGCCTCACCTACTCCCAAGGCCACGTGCGAGCGTAGGGTAGGAAGACGAAGATGGCTAGAGGTCACGGCCCGGGCACATAGTATGTTGTACCAGTAGTAGTTAGCCTGTTGTACATATGTTATATCTTTTGTATGTCATGTTTTATTAATCCTACGCTTACTGCAGAAAGCTCTTTCTTTCGTTTACGCTCATCGGTACAACGATGTACTCCTCAGGGTCTACGTTTTCGACAAAACTGATCAAAAATCGTGAATATTCGTGTTTCAACTTCACGACGAAAGTAGATTCCGAGCGATGAAAATCAAGCGCACGTTAATTGCTTACGAACATAATGAAATTATCCATCCAATGAGTACAAATGGCACATGAAGCGTTTCTAATTATCATTATTACATGCCTTAGGGTATTTCAAACGGACATCTGACTAGATATGCAACTACTGTGTGCAGTGTGGGTACTTTCCCTTCCTCGTGGCCTCCGGCCCAGCTTGCTTCGCACGTAGTGCCCTCTCCCGCTTCCTCTCCCTGTCTACCTCACGGGCTTCCTTCTCCTGCCGCTCATTCTCCTCCTTCCTCTTCTGCTCAGCCTCCCACTCTGCTTCCGCCACCCAAAGATGTTCAAGGCGCTCCTCGTGCCATTCCTGTGACCTATGAAGAAACTCTACGTCCTCTAGATGGATCTCCATATCTATTCACTGCACAAAATCACACAGAGGCGGAGGAGGCTTCGGTGCCTTCACATATGTAAATTTGTTAGCTCAAAGGTTAAAATATTTCGTACTACAAGAGAACTCGTTACCTCCACCGGCTTCGTCGACTTCCCTTTCTTTCCTTGCGTCTTGAGCTTCTCCAGGGAGTACGCGTAATTAGCACACATCCAATACCTTTGCGGTATGTGTGATCCTTCTCACTTATTGCAACTTTGTAATTATTTCCACACCAATACATTAGCGGAGGCACGCCGATCGGAGGTTGTTGATGACTGGATATACCGAACGCATCCATAGCAACCTACATTATAACCAAATAAATAGAAGTTATAACTCGCTAGACCAAATATACCCTATACAACTACATACCTAAGGTATGCTACACATGACTACAAAAAATAAAATGTTATCATCCACATTTCTATCTCCCTAGCATTTCTCGAACTAGGGTTACTCATTTAGCAAAAATAAACCTAACTTCTCTCATCCGACCTATCAATGCCCTTAAGCCGTTAAGCTCAATTACGATAGATCTACACCCTATGGATCATACCTAACATTCTCTTGCTCGTGAAATAACGAGTACAATACTACACATACTATATTACTTCATGAATACAGATGGAAATTGCAAAGGGACAAAATTTTAGCTGCACACAAATCTGCAAACCAGCAGGGCTTTGCCGCTTTCTTTCGCCTCACCTCTCAGCATTCTCTTCATTTTTCTAGTATTTTTGAGAAATTCATGAATTTTTCGGAGGCTGGGAGGGGGTTTATACCGAGCCACCAAAAAATCACCCTGGCGAGATTCGTTTTTTCCTTTTGCATGCAGCACCCTGCCTCAGCGGCCAGGCAGCCGCCATTTATGCAGGCGGCTCCCTGGAAGGGAAAAAACCACCCTCCCAAAGAGCGGCAAGGGGCCACCTACAAAATGGCCAACCGTGGGGCCGACCATTTTGCAGGCGTTCCCCTGCTGGGAAAAAACCGCCCTACCAGAGAGCGGCTAAGGGGCTTCCTGTAAAATAGCCGACCATGGGGCCGACCATTTTGCAAGCAGCCCACTTGCCGCCCTCCTAGAGGGCGACGAGGATGTCTCTTGTAAAATTGCAGATGGCCATCGGCCCCACGTCATTCAAAACAAAAAATTCGAAACAGAGCATTTCTTGTTTAAAAAATATACTTTTGTAAAATATTTTTTAAAAAAATAAAAAAATTAGAAATCTTCTCCGCCAAACAGTGGGCCTGAATCATGGACCATGGACATGCATGGGCGGGATTTTACTACAAATTTTCGGGCTACACACGTCGATGGGCCGGGATTCTGTCATATCAAAACAAGGCCGAAATATACTGGGCCGGAAGATGGGCTGGGCTTACTAGATAGGCCTAGATTAGGCCCAACGGCCCACCAAACAGGCCTCCCATTTCTTCTTTTCCTTTCTCTCTTCCTTGCCGCACTCTCCAGAAGCGTCGCCGCCTCACGACGCGGACGAGAAGCGGCGGCGCGAGCAAGCGACGGGAGCGATCTCCGACTCCGACGCCCCGCCATGCTCCGCGGCGCTCGCCCCCGACGAGGCGCCGTGCTCCTCCTCGCCGCGGCTGCGGTGGCCTCCTCCTCCGGGGCGCTCGCCTACGATCACCGCGGCGGCCACGGTGACGCCTCCTCCACCGCCGTCCACGTCTCGGCATCCTCGCCGCTCCGCCGTGTACTTTCCTCCGCTGCCGAGGGGATCCTCCCCGGGGGTGCCCACCTCCTCGCGCCGGGGCTTGCTCCCGCTGAAGGTACTGTTTTCTTCTGTTCCGTTGTTTCAGGCTCAGGCTGGCGCCTGCCGTTGCTCGGCGGCGTCGCTCGTCAGGGTAATGTGTAGGGTTCCCTCAACGGAGGGCTGATTCATTTTTCAACCGTGATTGCTCGTAGACGCGTGATCTGATTTCCTGGGCCAGTTCAATGTATGTTGACAACTATGTATAGACATACTGTGATACTGAGCTATAAATTTGTGGCCACCTAGTCATGTATGCATACATTCTGGTGTGTAGCGACGGTGTTGTGCATCTATATTCTGGTGTTATTCTAGTTTTGCTACCCTGTCGCCTTACTAGTTGCAACTCCCAAAATGGGTGGTTTGATGTGGCAATGACCACTGGTTCTGATTTTTTAGTAAGTGGGTGGCTACTCCTGTGGGTGAGAGTTTTTCTTTGTTCATTTGTACAATCGCTTTTGTTTTCTTGATTTGTAGTTAATTTAAATTCAGTCATTCCCAAAGGAAAAAGTTAAATTGAGACGTGTGCCCCCACTATGGATTCTACTTTGCTATCTACCAAAAGGTCTAGTTCAAAACCAATCCAATCGGGTGTTGTATGTGGAGATGAGAACACGGTATGCGATCCCATAACATTGCTGAAACTTGCATGTGTCTGACTATATAAGTAGGTGGTACATTTCAGCTGTTAGCTGTAGCTTTTGCTCGTTTTATGAAAGGCATGACATAGCCTTTTCATTCTATGAATGCCTTTATAAGTATTGCAGTTGAACAGCCTCTGTGATGGCCAATAAAATGTTATGATAATATTCACAATGTGTAACTTAACACCATCTTTAGTGTATATTTATATAACAGAAGCAGTCAACTGAATCTATTTATTTATTTTTGCTGAACCAATAATAGCCACCATATCTTCTTTGATTAAGCTCTTGTTTTTTTCTGAAGATCTTAACGTGTTCAATCTGCATCCAGGGTTTTCCATCCTAAATTCCTTCGTATCTGTGGCAAATTGGAGTGCAGGGTTTCCCATCCAAAATTCCTTTGCGTCTGCGTCAGTTCCACCCACAAACTTGAGCAACCAGAGCTCTAATGGAAACTCAGACGATTCAAAATGTTGCCCTGGATGTATTGGCCGAAATACAATTGCCAAGGCTGCAGCTGCAGTTGGTCCTGCTGTTGTCAACATTTCTTCTACACAAGGTAAGAACCTAACTGTCTAATGGAGGCTTTGAAAACGTATGATTCAGTGCATTAGCTGTATGTAGTAAACTTGTGTTTTTCTTTTTTTGTAGATACTCATGGATGGGTTCTAGAGAAGAGCATTGGATCTGGAACCATAATAGATCCAGATGGGACAATATTGACATGTGCCCATGTTGTTGTAGATTTTCAAAGCACGAAACCAATTTTGAGGGGAAAGGTTGTTAACATGTCATGAGCTCCTGTAGTTTTCAGTTCATCTCAGCTGTACACTAGTCCATTTTGTTACCTGGCACCTATCCATATAAATCTTTGATTTTGCTCAATTCTGAATATAGTTATAATACTTGCGAGGGAAGTAGGCCAGTATTTTATAGGATAAATCCATGCTTTGCCAATTGTTTTCGTCAATATCCAAAATATGCCAAAATGTGTGAGGCTGACATGTGGGTTGTAGCCTTACATGTTAGTGAGACATTAGTGGCATACATAGACATTTGATGAAACTCAATGACCATGATATGGAATACCCCTTCTATCATAGTGTTTTCTTTTGTAACATGGAAAAAAAAAATCTTGGACATGAGAG
This sequence comes from Oryza meyeriana var. granulata, assembly GCA_003991445.1. Lineage (NCBI taxonomy): Eukaryota > Viridiplantae > Streptophyta > Magnoliopsida > Poales > Poaceae > Oryza > Oryza meyeriana. The sequence goes on along the minus strand of RYFJ01000942.1, from coordinate 34,808 downwards.
ACCACACTTATCTGATATACTCAGCTTTACCATTCAGGCTTTTATGTACTAACTTATTTCTTGATATTAGTTCAGATGCAACAAATTACAACTGGCTTGTACTGGGATTTATCGTTTGGCTTTGTATTTCGAATACTACTTTGTACTCCCTCCGTCTCAAAATAAAAAAAACCTAGTACTGGATGGATGTGATAAAAAAAACCTAGTACTAGATGGACATATCCATCCAGTACTAGGTTTTTTTTATTTTGAGACGGAGGGAGTACTTGGACAAACTGAGCGTTATTAGGCCTTTAACGTTCTTTTAAGAAAGTGAGTGACCAAGAATAATATATTTCCTCTGTACTAGTGGTAAAATTCTAAATTTTATTATGGGGCCAAATTATTATAGCTGTGCTTATGATAGTTATGAAGTATGTGGCCAAATTATTGTCCATGTCAGAATGGATAATTCAGTACCTAAGGTCCGGCAATAATTCAGTACTTATTTTCTTCAAAATTATTATTCACTAGCTGTGCCTATGATAATTACTTTTATCTTGCTTCTTACTATTTGATAAGTCTTCCATAATTTTGGTTGATATAGGTTATTGTTTGCAATGTGTTTGTCTAAATCCTGATTCTTTTCTTATAAAGGTTGAAATTGTAACAGGTTAGTGTGACTTTGCAAGATAGTCGTGAGTTTGAAGGTACTGTTCTAAATGCTGATCGCCACTCTGACATTGCTGTTGTGAAGATTAAATCGAAGACCCCTTTACCATCTGCAAGTCTTGGATCATCATCTAAACTTCGACCAGGTGATTGGGTTGTTGCTTTGGGCTGCCCACTTTCTCTTCAAAACACAGTTACAGCTGGTATTGTAAGGTTAACACCTCCCTAAATGCAGACCAAATCTCTTTAGTTTATTTTACTCTCATTTGTTGTCCATCACTAAGATTATTAGCTACCTTCTGATTGCAAGCTTTCTACTTGTTTTGTTGGCTTCAATGTTTCACTTCCACCCCATTCTCTTGTAGTTGTGTTGACCGGAAAAGCAGTGACCTAGGTCTTGGAGGAGTAAGAAGGGAGTATTTGCAAACAGATTGTGCTATCAATCAGGTAAGACCCTCTACACTATATCCCTAAGTCATTGCTTATGAATATGCTAGATTGTTTTATAATATTTATTACATTGTACTACTTCCTGTCACTAAACCATCACAATGAATGCAGAAATATTCGATATATCTAATAAGCATGTGTCAAATCTGTTTTGTGACTCAAACCCACTGATAAAACAAGGAACGTAACGCCACACAATTCTCAGCTACTCTGATCTGTTGTTTAGTGAGTGGTAACCGTAGGTTATCACCTTTATGTACTCTGATATGTTTGTTCAGTGAGTGGTTACCATTGGTGTTATCTACTTTAATTACTTTGATCTGTAGTTCACTGAGTGGTAACAATTGGTTGTTAAAACCACAATCCTAGTCATATGATGTTATTATGATCGTATAGGGTTCTGGGGGTGGGATTATGTCTAGTAAAGGGTTTTCTCAGGTTTGGAAAGAATGAAGTAATTCATTGTGTTCTGACCCTCAGGCCTCAGTTGAATTTTTATGTTGATTACTGTGAAGTTATTATGAATTAGATTTTCTCTACATTGGGATTCTGAAGTATGAAAAAGTAACGATGGATTTTATTTATTTATTTTAGTTTGTCATCTAAAATGTCAAGATCATTAAAATTGCTATTCTAGCATAGAATTGTTCGAATGATAGGGAATCAGAACGTGATGCTAGTTGCTAAATATATATATTTACCAATCAAATTAGGTGTAAATGATCTAATGAACACCCTTACCAGTGACCTATGGAATGTACTGCACGTTGTTGAAAAAAGAATCGATCAGTAATACATGTATTCCACAGTATTATGTTATTGAGAGGAATACAGTATTATGGTAGACAATAATGAATCAAATTAGGTGCCAGAGTGACCAAACGGATTCTCATACCACTTTTGAAATACATGGTAGGTTGATTAACATATATTTTCTTAGAATCAGGTAGAATCTATGATTCTACCATTTGATCCTAGAATTCAATTCTACTGAAGCATGTACAATTTGATTCAGGATTGCAATTCTAGCATTTGCAGAAGTGGGTAATTGTCAAATTATCAATTACTTTTCACCTTGGGCTTATATTCAGCTAACAATATGGTACTTTGCATTGTCTCAACCAGAATTAATCGTTGCCATTTTCTTTTTTATTTTCATACTTTCTTATTGTACTTGTATGGAAGAATATACACTTTTGTGTCTGTTGTTATTTTTTGTTGGTTCTGTACTTCTGTCCCATGGATGGTTGGCTCATATGCACCTACTACTAGGATATACTTTTTTCCCTAGTTCCTGTTCTAGTTCTCAATCTCTATATCAAATAGTTGACACATTTATTGGACACAGGGAAACTCTGGTGGTCCACTTGTGAACCTTGACGGTGAGATTGTCGGAGTTAATGTGATGAAAGTTTGGGCAGCTGATGGTTTAAGCTTTGCAGTACCGATTGACTCTATTGTGAAAATAGTGGAGAACTTCAAGAAAAATGGGTATGCCTTCCTTCTAAGTAATATGATGCCAGTTGCATTACACTATTCCTAGATTCCATTTCTGTGTATTTTGTTTTTTCTTTTGAAACATCTTTGTAGTTTGTTCAGTTCAGGTTGGCCTTTTTTTTTGGTAGTGATTAAAGCCTGTAGTTTACCCAATTAGGTACTTCTATAAATGTGGGAATTAAATGGAATGCCTTCATTGTTTCCAACTTGTTCTGTGGGAGAAAAAAAATACAAGAAATTAGTTGGTAGTGAGTCTGTCTTTATTCATTGACCTTTTGTGAATAGTTTTCTTTTTTATGATATAAATTCCACATGCAAGTGTACTCTTGTACAAGAATGAATTATGAGGACATCTATGTAGCATCATAGTATCATATTTCCAAATCAGCCTGTAATATTTCTGTCAATTTTGAAATAGAGATATATCTATTCTACACCCTCAATTACTAGAGAATCCAACTTCAACCCTTCAACTACATGACCGCCTAAGTTTCACCCCTCAATCGAAATCAGTATACCCCTTACTCTCGAGACCAGCTTTGGTTTTGGTTGATGTGGCTTTTGAAATTTCAAGTCGCCATGTCCTGATGTGGTAACTATATTTTGGCAAAGAAAATGAAAAAACAACCCTACTAGTCCTTTTCATACGCATGTCAGTGACTTAGTGTGCACAAGGTCATGGCTGGCGCACTAATGAGCACATGAAAGGCTTCGCTAATAGTTTCACCCTGATCACCACCTCCTCAAGCAGTTGCGGTCACTGACCTTATCTCAGGTGCCTCACACAACCATGAAGATGTTGAATTAGCTACCATGTTATTGAGTTCCTCACCATAGCAGTCATTGATCTCACTCAGTTCTCATTTAGCAAGGGCTAAATCCTGGCCCATTTTCGGGGATAGGCCGGTTATTTTGGTTCATATTCCCCAAACAATCCGCGTCGGTGGGTAGATGAGGACTAGGAGTGGGCGACTCTGAATAGGAAGGAGATTCACACACATGCCACTTCGAAGGACGTGAAGGAAGGGGACAGGGGCATAAGCTTGGGGCAGTTTGTACGGTGGAAAAGTCACCATGAATAGTGTGGGGGATTAGCCGATTTGTTGATCTTGGTCACTGCTCCACCTTGCCTCCATGGCCAAGATATGGGGACTGAGAGTACTGCGTAGATCCACCAGGATTATTGAGGACAGTTGGTGAGATAGAATTATGAGAAGATGCATATTTGAAAATAAGACAGTGACAGGCTTTCTCGTGTAGTAACTTTGACAGTGAGGGTATTGGGAAGGCAGCAGCGGTCAGCTACTGGCAGTTGCAGATAAGAAAATCAGAGGAGAGAGAGCAGAGGGAGGGCAAAACCGTGCCAGGGGAGAGGTGGTGAAGTCTTGTGATGTGGCTGTCCATGTAGGAAAAAAGTTAGTGTGGATTACAACTTGGTGGAAAACACCTGTGAGGTCCCATGTGATGGTTTTTAACTGGTTTTCATAGATGAGGGGTAGAAGGTTGAATGATTTTGTCGAATGATTTTGTAGTTTGGGGTGAAGTTTGGGCTCTTATAAGAGTTAAATGGGGGTAAAATGGACTCGTTCTTTTAAAATATTTTCAATTCGCTTACAATAGCTGTCAAGAGCACAGTGGTCTAGGGTAGCTGGCCCTCGACTACGAAGCTCGTAGTCTCCGGCTATGTCGTCCAGGGCGGAGGTTATACCCCTCTCGGCCACCTGGGCTTAGGAACAGACGAGGGAGAAGGGAATTGGTGATTAAACTTGCTTACTTTATTCATTCCTGCTTACAGGATTATATAGCCAATGGCCCAACAATTCTAAGGAAGGTACTCCCCTAATTATAGGACTAACCAAAACAGCCTCTAATCTAATCCCTGATTTCTAGCCACTGGAAGTTGCCCCTTCGGGCTGCTGGACCGCGCGCTCTGCGCGCTCAGCCGCGCGGCGTATGTCGCGGGCGCGCCTGCGCCTTGTGTATGTGCGGCCGCACATGACATCTCTCCCCGCCTCGAAATCCAGCTCGTCCTCGAGCTGAAAAGCCGGAAACCGAGTGCGGAAGTCCTCCAGGTCCTCCCAGGTAGCCGCAGCCGGTGGTTCGCCCTGCCATTCGACGAGCAGCTGGCGCACGCCCCTGGCGATCCGGGCCTTGGCGATCTTGGCTGGTGCGGGCACAGCAGCCCCGTGCATTAGTGGAGGCAGTGGTGGAGGAGCAGCCGGCGGGGTGCCGACGAACTTCCTGAGGACGCCGACGTGGAACACGTCATGCAGCCGCGCACCGGTGGGCAGCTGGAGGCGGACAGCCACCTCGTTGATCAGCTCCAGAACCTGATACGGCCCGACATAGCGGGGCTTTAGCTTCCCCTTGGGCGAGTTGGGGAGGGATGCTGCAGCGCGCTGTCGAAGGCGCAGCCAAGCCCAGTCGCCGACCTGGAAGGACACCGGGCGATGGTGCCGGTCGTAGCTGCGCTTTTGCGCCGCCTGAGCCTGCTCCAGGCGATAGCGGACGTCGTCGAGGAAAGCGGCGCGCTCCTCCATCTCCTAAGCCACCGCGGCCACTCGTGTCTCGCCTGGCTCATACGAGCGGATGGACGGGGGATCCCGGCCGTAGACCACCCGGAACGGTGTGTCGCGGAGAGAGGACTGGTAGGCGGAGTTGTAGACGTACTCCGCCCATGGCAGCCACCTGAGCCACTGGCGAGGACGGTCGCCGGAAAAACAGCGCAGGTACATGACGATGACGCGGTTGGCCGCCTCGGTCTGACCGTCCGTCTGAGGGTGGAAGGCGGATGACATGAAGAGCTTCGTCCCGGTGAGCCGCATAAGCTCCTGCCAGAACGCCGATGTGAACACCGGATCGCGGTCCGAGACGATGGACTGCGGAACGCCATGGAGGCGAACGATGTCGGCGAAGAAGGCCTGGGCGACGGACTCTGCGGTGTAGGGGTGCACCAATGGGATGAAGTGGCAGTATTTGCTGAAGCGGTCCACCACGGAGAGGATGACCGTCTTGCCCTGCACTTTGGGCAGCGCCTCGATGAAGTCGATGCCGACGTCGGCCCAAACAGCGGACGGCACCGGCAGTGGTTGCAGTAGTCCCGCCGGCCGGAGGTGGTCCGACTTGTACGGCTGGCAGGTACGGCAAGCCGCCACGAACTCCTGTACGATGCGGCGCATGTTGGGGAAGTGGAAGTCCCGTCGAAGGCGATGTAGAGTGCGGTGGATGCCCTCGTGGCCATCGTTGTGGACAGCGGCCACGACCTCCTGGAGCAGCGGCGACGCGGGCGGAACGTACAGGCGGCCGTCGTAGGTGATCATGCCGTCCACCAGCACCCATGGTGCAGCGCGGGCGCCCGTGCGGACCTCGGCGTAGAGGGCGACCAGGGCCAGGTCGGTGGCCTGGGCATGCCGCAGGCGGTCAACGAGGTCGAAGCGGGGCACCGAGATCGCCAAGACCTCCCCCTCGTCGGTGTCTCGTCGGGAGAGAGCGTCGGCGACGGTGTTCGTGGCGCCGGAGCGGTACTCCACCGAGAAGTCGAAGCCCAAGAGCTTGCCGACCCAGTGGTGCTGAGGGATCATGGCAAGGCGCTGGTCGAGGAGGTACTTCAGACTGTAGTGGTCCGTCTTGACGAGGAAGCGCCGCCCCCAGAGATACGGTCGCCAATGCCGTACGGCCTGGACGAGGCCGATGAGCTCGCGCTCGTAGGCGGCCAGTGCGCGGTGGCGGGGCGCCACTGGGCGGCTGAAGAAGGCGACCGGGTGTCCCTCCTGAGTCAGGACCGCCCCAAAGCCTGCGGTCGACGCGTCGCACTCGATGGTGAACAGCCTGGTGAAGTCTGGCATGGCGAGGACGGGGGCGGTCGTGATGGCGGCTTTGAGGGCCGCGAACGCCGATGCTGCCGCGTCATCCCAGGAGAAGCCCTCCTTTTTGAGTAGCGCCGACAGTGGAGCAGCCAGGGCCCCGTAGCCGTGGACGAACTTGCGGTAGTAGCCCGCAAGACCGAGGAAGCCGCGCACCGCCCGAACTGAGCGCGGAGCCGGCCAGTCGTGGATCGCCTGCACCTTGGCCGGGTCCATTGCCACCCCCTCCGCGGAGATGATGTGGCCGAGGTAGGCAATGGAGGGAGCTCCAAAGGAACATTTGGAGCGCTTGACGAAGAGCTGGTGGCGATGCAGTTCGTCGAGGACGGCCCGAAGATGGCGGAGGTGATCTGCCCATGTCCTGCTGTAGATGAGAATATCATCAAAGAATACCAGGACGAAGCGACGGAGGAAAGGCCGGAGCACGTCATTCATCAGGGCCTGGAATGTTGCCGGGGCGTTGCATAGCCCGAATGCCATCACCAGGAACTCGTAGAGGCCGTCGTGGGTGCGGAACGCCGTTTTGTGCACATCCTCCGGCCGCATCCGCACCTGGTGGTACCCGGACCTGAGGTCCAGCTTGGTGAAGAACTTGGCGCCGTGTAGCTCGTCGAGGAGCTCGTCAACCACCGGGATCGGGAAGGCGTCCTTGACGGTGAGCGCATTGAGGGCCCTGTAATCGACGCAGAAGCGCCACGAGCCGTCCGGCTTCTTGACGAGGAGGACCGGCGACGAAAAGGGCGAGTCGCTGCGGCGGACGATACCCTGCTCCATCATAGCGGCGCATTGCCGCTCCAACTCGTCCTTATGCGCCGCTGGGTACCGATAGGGCCGCACGGCCACGGGCTGGGCACCGGGCTTCAGGGTGATGCGGTGGTCGTGCGCGCGTTTGGGGGGCAGACCGGCCGGGTCTGCGAAGAGCCCCCCGAACGCCTGCAGCAGCGCGTCGAGGAGAGGGCCCGCCTCCGAGGTGACGCGCAGGGACGGCGCCGAAGGGCCGGCGACGCCTGTCCAGGAGACGGAGCGCCCCTGGTGCTGGAACGTCATGCGCCGGCTGCTGAGGTCCCAGACGATGGGCCCGAGCGCGCCCAGCCACCGGGTCCCCAGGACGACGTCGTAGCCGGCCAGCGGCATGACGAACAGGTCGGCTGGAAACGCGACGCCGTCGATGAGCAGGGGCGCGTCACGGATAACGCCGTCGCAGGTGACGCGCTCGCCGTTCGCGACCAGGGCGGTGAGGCGGGGGCGCTGGCGGAGTGGAAGGCCGGAACGCCGGGCTGCTGCCTCCGAGAGGAAGTTATGCGTGCTGCCGGAGTCGAGGAGGGCGACGAGGGCTGCGGCGCCAAGGGCCACGCGGATCTGCATGGTACCCGCCACCGGAACCCCAGCCACGGCCTGCAAGGAGAAGCAGGGCGCTTCGGCGTCGGGCTCGGCTGCCACCACCTCGTCCTCGGCGTCGTCAATTTCGACACCCTCCAGGAAAAAAATGCGCCTGCAAAAACGATTATGGCCGCGAGAGTATTTCTCGTTGCAGTTGAAGCAGAGACCGAGTCGGCGGCGCTCAGCCATCTCCTCGGGCGAGAGGCGGCGATTCCCGTCTCCTCGGGCCGGCTGCGCGGCCGCCGGAGGCGCAGGCAGGGCCAGCGGCTGTGGTGGAGGCGGCAGGGCAGCCCGGGGTGCGGGCGCGGGCAGGATGCCCCGCGCAGGCGCGCGTGGCGGTGGCGGCGCCGGTCGCTCTGTCTCCATCAGCTCGATCTGCCGCGCGAGACTCATGGCAGCGGCGAGCGAGTCGGGGTTGTGGAGGCGAACTGCATGGCTGAGCGGCGCCAGCAAGCCGCCGGTGTAGAGCTGAACGCGCTGCTCCTCTTCCAGCCGACCCGCGCGAGGTAGGAGCGCCTGAAAACGGTTGGAGTACTCCGCGACGGTGCCCGTGCGCCGGCATTCGGCGAGTTCAAACAGCGGCGCCGAGCGGAGCGGCGGCCCGAATCGCAGGTTCAGGAGCTCCTTGAAGCGCGCCCAGGTGGGTGTGCCGGAGTCCTCCTCGAGCTGGTTGTACCACAGCTGCGCGACGTCGTCGAGGTGGTACGAAGCCTGCCACACGCGTTCCTCCGCCATGGTACGGTGCTGGCGGAAGTAGGAGTCGCACTTGTTGAGGAAGAGCATGGGGTCGGTGGTGCCGTCGAAACGTGGGAAATCCCACTTCTTGTGCCTGGGCGGGTGATCCGGAGTGTGGCCGTCCGCGCGCCGATCGCCGCCGCCGCCGGCAGACGACTCGGACTTCTCCTTCTTCAGGGAGGCCAAATCTTCCCTCATGGTGGCCATGTCGTCGGTGAGGGCCTTGATGGCCTTCATGAGGTCGGCTGTGGAGGGCTCGGCCATGACTGGTTCGCGATAGATGGACGCGGCTGAGGTGGGCGATGGAGGCGCGGCGGAAGTGGGCTGGGCGGCTGCGGACGAGGACTGGGAGGAGCGGGTGGGAGAGGATCGACGAGACCTTGATACCAGGTTGTCAAGAGCACATTGGTCTAGGGTAGCTGGCCCTCGACTACGAAGCTCGTAGTCTCCGGCTATGTCGTCCAGGGCGGAGGTTATACCCCTCTCGGCCACCTAGGCTTAGGAACAGACGAGGGAGAAGGGAATTGGTGATTAAACTTGCTTACTTTATTCATTCCTGCTTACAGGATTATATAGCCAATGGCCCAACAATTCTAAGGAAGGTACTCCCCTAATTATAGGACTAACCAAAACAGCCTCTAATCTAATCCCTGATTTCTAGCCACTGGAAGTTGCCCCTTCGGGCTGCTGGACCGCGCGCTCTGTGCGCTCAGCCGCGCGGCGTATGTCGCGGGCGCGCCTGCGCCTTGTGTATGTGCGGCCGCACATGACAATAGCAAACTTTTGTAATATATGTATTGTCATTGTCACATTTATTTTATCATGATTTAATTGTCTAATCCTGTCGGTTTCTCTTGTATGAAGAAAAGTAATGAATCTCATTCAATAGTGAACGATTACTTTCAATCCAACATGGTGTTGCTTTTCTAATGAACACTGAGCTTAGCTGTTCGGGTTTAGCTACTACTTATACTTGTCCAACATTGAATGCAGGAGAGTTGTAAGACCATGGCTTGGTTTAAAGATGCTTGACCTTAACCCAATGATCGTCGCACAACTTAAAGAAAGATCAAGTTCTTTTCCAGATGTAAAAAAAGGTGTGCTTGTTCCAATGGTAAGCTATGCTTAATTCATCATGTCTGATGAATCTTCTTGCAGCCGAGTAGACTGGATCTAATTACTTTGTCTGAATTGAATTTTACTGTTCAGTTCTAATCATAGCAGTGCAATGGCCTTTCTATATTGGCTGGAGTCTATGACTGTTTAACTCAATTGCAAATCTGCTGTTATATGCTAACAGCATGTTTAGCATATGTGTATTTTTATGAAGATCATAATAGTAGTTGGCACTGCTGACATCATATGAGTTGTCAACCAGGTTACACCAGGATCACCAGCTGAACGTGCAGGATTTCGTCCTGGGGATGTGGTGGTTGAATTTGATGGTAAACTGGTTGAGAGCATCAAAGAGGTAACTAAGCTAACTATGTGGTATTGCTTGCAGTATTCCTTGTTTAGGACCTAGTACTTATGTTGTCTGATCCGCAAGCCAAGAGCAAGGAGGTGATGATATTCTCCTATTTATCAAACCATGTTAATAAATATTTATTGCAGATCATTGATATCATGGGGGACAAGGTTGGAGTGCCATTTAAAGTTCTTGTCAAAAGGGCGAACAATGTAACTGTGTCTTTGACAGTGATACCAGAGGAAGCAGATTCTAGCAGATGACACACAATTAATCTGCTTGAAAGGTTGAGCAAAGAGCAGAAAATGTTCCAGTACAACTCCTATTTCCTACATAATTTAGTTTATATGCCCTATAAACATTCTCTCGAGTTTAACTAAGCAGGGGCCATAGACACACTCCTTTCTGAAAGAGGAAAACAAAGTGAAACCGAATTGTAGTACGATATTGATTAGTGAAACAAGTCAATTTTGTCAGTGGCGTATACTTATAAACTGAGGTTTCCAAGTTTGCCTTGTGTTCTGGTCTGCGGTTTGCAGCTTGTTTCATTGTCAGTGTCTCAAATAACCTTTTGTCATTTGGCAAGCTCAGTGTAGCTTGTGCTCTCATTCTTGTGTCCCTAAATCTAAATAAAGCCTTTTCCCTCCTAATCAGTACCACATCTTATTAAAATATGAAAATGCACTCTTTGCAGATTCAAGACAGCTTGGAAAATACTAATGGACAGCAATAGCAGATTAGCAGTGAGATTAATTTTTCTTGATACAAGTTCTATGTTTCCAATTCCATGTGGTATGTACAGTATGTCTACATGTCAGCCAACTTCCTTCTGTTTTAGATTCAAAGGCATAGTAATACATCCGAACAACATACTAAAAATAGCAAAAGCTATCATGTCGCCTTAGAACAACCAAATATGCCAACTTTTGTACAATGATGTCGGAAAAAAGAGATGAAATAATGTGTACTGCTCATCAATAATTTTTGCTTTCTGCATTGCAAAACTTTCAAGGGCTGAATGATTTACAGATTTGTTTGAAAGCAACTTTTTTATGCGTATTGGAATCTTTCGTTTGTCTGCAAGTTCAGGTTGGTACCTTGGGTGTGGGCACACGCCCCTGCTGCCTGCCTTGTGTAATACAGAAAAACCTAGGTCCATTTCTATTGGTTGTTAGATGCAACATCATACTTTTGGTTGAAATGTCCCTCTCATACTTCATCATTGGGCGACACAATTTCTTTCTCTCTTTTTTTTTTTGCCCGATGTACACTTTTTTCTACCTTTATGGTGTACCAATAGCTAGCTTAACTGGGGCATCTTGCAGCTGCTTGGAATCTTTTGTGCTTAAATACTAAGAAAATTCATAGTGTATGTTCATGATGTAATGGTATTGGTAGACTATTGCTTATGTTATGTGACCCTATCTATAGTATATGCTGTACATGTAACTGTTAGGCTTTTTATAATGAAACAAAAAATATGTATTCTATGTTGTCAACCTAAGGCGTCGAAATCAAGAAAGCAAAAACAACTGTTGAGCTTTACGACTTGTGGGGTTATGATTGATTGATAGGGCAATTATATCATTTGGCGAAATACTCAGGTCTGTCCCTGAAACGAAGTGAGCGATTTGTTATAATTAATTATATTCTGGGAGGGGGGAAATTAGTTGTATAGCTAATAAACAACTCGTTCAGGATCATGACTAGATGTCCTTTTAATCTTGTACATCTATTTTAAGCACGTTTTTTAATATTTTTCTACTCTACAGCAAAAATAATGCAAATGCACCGACTTGTCACAACCTTATGACAGACTGGACAATTTATTGATTTACTAGCCGAATGCCTGTTTGTTGTAATGGGAATTAAAAAAGAGAACCCTATTGTATACTTTATAGCCTTAAAATTTAAAATAAAATTATTTTAAAAATTAAAATAAAATTATTTTTGTTGTTACTTCAGAACATATTTGTTATCATGTTGTATGTGTATATCAAGCTACATAGGTGTTTCTAGCAGTCTAGAAAAATAATTAGTATGTCTTATGTTTGAGATTAGTTTAAGCTAGAATACATGACAGGCTAGGTTAGAAAATATGGGTAGAAAACGAATAGGTGGCCGGGTGCTCTTTTTTACTGCCACGGCAATAAGGGTATGAGTTTTTTTTTTTTTGCACAAGAGTTGCTTTTTGGTGGTTTTGGGTTGGGAAGGTATAAAAGTTTACCTATCTTACTGGTTTTAGTGTTTGAGGGACCCAAATGACAATGGTGATGGGTATTGATAGATTTACCAACTCATCATCATTATTGGGGTCTTTTTTAAGTATAGATTTTGATAGAGTGTGTCGGACCCTAACACAGGACCCTCTGTGTATATGTACTAGTCCAGAATCATGTTAGCACACACAGTCACAAGAATAATATCACAGCCAACATCACGAAGAAAACCAAACTATTTATTAATAAATTGACTGTGAAAAGCCTTATGGCTAAAGTTTACATTTATTATGCCACGAAGGGTCTAAAGAAAACAAGATAACAGTGGAAATAAAATAAATACGTGGAAACTCCATTTAACATACCACACGCAGTCAACTGGGGCACACGGTCTATTCCTCGTCTTCAGCAGCAAACTCCTTCGGAAACAGCGGACACCTTTCTTCTGGAATTGGGGGGAATTGCAGGGTGAATACATGTAATACTCAGCAAGTGCACGGAAATATGCATATGCACAGCTGACAAAGAAAGGCTAAGGCTATTTTGCATAACACAGCAGTTGTATTTATAAACCTTTTATAAACAGAGTTCAAAAACAATATTTTAAATAACGGGTGTTACCATCCAACCATCCACACAGGACCTGTCCACAAAGGACCACATAGCTAAATTCATTTTCTTGCACACAGCATCATTACCATCCCTTGTTTTTGCAAACTACCCCTCATTAGAACTCACCGAGCATTGTCCATGACCGCGGACACGGCTATTCGAATAGATTAGTTAAACACACTGCAGAGGTCGTACAGCTTTACTCACAAGATACATCATCCTCTTAACAGCCATGCGCAAATGTCATACTTCTCCTTGTGTGCGGCCAAGGAATCAGTAACAAGGCTTTTTAGAAACTCCGCCTCAACACTGCCTTTCCCCATGAGCCACCTTTCCCTCACACAGAAAAGAAAGTACCTATGGCTAACCATAAAAACCTATCATCTAACCATCTGGGCCAGCAATGTCAAGACTCAGAATCCTACTAGGCCAGGTCCTTCCCTCTAGGGCATGTGGTTATATGTTAGGCTCAGATCATTGACTTATGAAGTGAAGTTCTTAACTAACCAGGGCAACTTGCCAAAACTACAGGAAAACACAGCTTCACATTAGGCTTACACAGAGACCTAACCTGGTAAGGATCACACAGATACCTTAACCCCTTACTAGGTTCACACAGAACCACCCATCACCCCAGTCCAAAATATTTCATCCGCCCGTTGTTTACTACACGGTGCAATACATGCTACTGAAAAGATAGCATACAGCCACACAGCTCAATTAAAACAGTGATAAATATATCATTAATCATTATTATATTTTGGTTGTAAAACGACTTGAGCGGGGCTAAGCATTTACTACTTTACCCTGAGTTGACCCCTATGTTCAACTCACAAAGACTAGGGTGACAAGGTATTATAGAATATTCAACAATCAAAGGCATGGAATGACAACAATTAGGTCATACTACCCATCGATAATTTATAAACAAAATAATGCATGTTTCACAACCAAAACATTTTATAAATTGGGTTCAATATGTTCAAAGGATGCACTTGCCTTGCTCCAAATACTGTCCTTGCTCTGCATCTTCAGCAGCGAACTGCTCCTCGGCTTCCGCGTCTATGCGTTCGCAACGAAAATAAATAAATAACAAGAAAACAGCCTAAATAACATCAATTAAAATAACCAACTGAACCAGGAGGTAGAGCTCGATTTTAGAAGAATTTAGGAAAAAGAACGGGTCGAATCGAAGTCCGGATAGATGAGATATGAACTCCAGAAGTTTGGAATTAGGAAAAATCCAAGGAGAAAGAGAAAGAATATTCCCTTGATTTTAAATTCGGAAATTGAATTATTTTTGTGGAGGAAGGAACAAGGACCACCGGTCAGTGAAAAGGTGCACGACGGACTCGGTCTATGGACCGGGGGAGTTTAGAGGAGTGGTGGATAGGATGACGTGGACGCTACATGGCGACACGCATACTGGATTGGATGATGTGGCGTGAAGTGGCAAGATTGGATTAGGAAATCTACGGCTGAGATTAATCTAGGGAAATCTAACGGTGTGGATCAACAGGAGATTTTACAGGCGGGTCCCACGTGTCAAAGACACAAGGGGACACAGAGCCTGCCGGCTGCTTTGGCCTCAGCCAGCCGGCAGCGCAAGGCCACGGCGCCGGGGCGGAGCAGGGGTGGCGGCGGCGTCGGGGAGCGGCGGCCGAGAGCAGGGCGTAGGCGCTGGTGGCATCGTCGGCCGGGGAGACAAGACACCGGCGAGGAGACAGGACGAGGGCGACGGAGGAAGGCCAGCGCAGGGCGATGCTCACCGGCGGCGTCGGGGCGTCGGCGCAGGCTAGGCGGCGCGTCGACTCGGCGTCGGCGGCGACTTCGGAGGAAAGAGGAACAGATGAGACGGCTACATATATATATATATATATATATATATATATATATATATATATATATATATATATATATCGGCTCGCAGCGGCTAGGGCGAAGGGAGGCGCGGCGGCGTGGGCCTGGAGGCCAACGGCGTCGGCGCGGCCCAGGAAGCGGCGCGGCGCAGGGGCAGGGGCAGGGGCAGGCCGGGCTCAGCGCGGGTGGAGGCGGGAGCAGGCCGGGCTCGGCGCAACGGCGGCAGGAGGCAGCGCGGCGCAGGGGCAGGCCGGGCCCGGCGGCCGGAGAAGGTAGGCAGGCCTTCGGCCTAGCCGAAGGTAGGAGAAGAAGAGGGAAAAAAAAAGAAAAAGAGAGAAAGGCAGGGGCCTGAGTGGAAAAAGAGAAAGGAAGGGAAAAAGAAAAGGAAAAAATAGCAGGGGCTTTGCGGAAATTACTGAATTCGGATCTTTTAAATTTATTAGAATTATTTGGAGGAAATGGAGAATGAACTTGGACCTCCGGGAAACTAGGAATTTATATGATGCAAAAATTAGAGTCTGGAGTCAGGGGAAAAATAAATTGGGAAATGAGCTCCACTTCCGAAATCCAAATAAACCCGATTAAGCAAACGGAAACAATTCACACCATAATTAATTATTTAACCATATTAAATCCTTTTTATTACGAAATTTTTCATTAAGCTATTTGAGACGAATAAACCGAAGATGGATTTTCATAATCGGCAAAAAGATCGAAAAACGAAAAATCTGAACTAACAGAGCGTTGCAGCTCTGAGCTTTGATGATAAAAAAATTGTACTACCTTGACTGCTTTATGTTACGCCATGCTTCGTCCTTCAATTTCTCATCAAGGAAAAAGGCAATAAACATACTAGTCAAGAAGATTACATGCATAGTTCAGTATAGATTTGTGGTTGACAGCACGCTATATGATTCAATTCATCTGATATTTTTTTTTTAGCTGTAGGCATGTGGCCTGTATCCTTTGCAGGCTGATGCTTTAATCTTCTCTCCTCTTTCATTTTCACATGCCATTCCATGGACCAGGAGATGGGAGGAAGAAAACAAGCTTCAGACAGTAACAGCCTTTTATCATTTTGCACAGTGACAGTAACATACTTAAGCTCACTGCAACTGGGACTGTAGGAGGGTTAGATTCTTCAACCAAGCAACCAGTAGATTATTTCTACTGCAGTAACGTGTGCATCTGCTTTACTATATTTTGCTGTGAATGGGCTCTGTGGTTTGAGCCGTTGAGAATGAGAGCTCTTTTTGAACAGAGGAATTCTACATTAACTAGTTCAATTTCCGTGAAATTCCTCCATTCCTAAGGAGAGAGTCGATATCATCATAGGATTATTACATTTTGTTACTCGGGCAAAAAAAAGGCAGGTACAATCAAATGTTTACTGGAATCAAATAGTTCATACAACTTCCGTCATATTAATCCAAAAAACCCTAGATCACCAAAACTTTACACACACTAGAAGACACAGGGGATGAGGTATCCGGCAAGCATAATTATAGAATGGTAAAAACCTTTTGATTTAATTGTGAAACTAAAGGAGGTCATGTATAGAACAAGCCTATAGGTTAGCTTGAGCTGTCATGGTCTCTGCTACTGTGATGATACACATCAAGCTTCCATACATGTACTTGTGACATGTATTAAAGAGGCAATAATAACTCCAAATTATGTCAAGGTCAACGACAAGTACCACCCTACCTGTCGCAAGATTGTTGTCAAGGTTCACCAAGTGACATGTTGTTGCACCATTCTTGACGAAGTCCAAAATAAATCGCGGAAATCATTTTCTATAGTGACAACAATCACTCATCATAGATCTCGCAAGGCATGAATTTAATAGAGCCTCAGTGAGAAGTTTGGAGTCCTATGACTTTAGTAACCAAATTTCAAAACTAATCATTTAGTGTGGCGTATGGTTATTTGAGTGATCACTAGACCTAATCAAGTTTACATCTGGCTTAAACCAAATTAAGTTATGAATATTTTTTAACCACATTATACATATCACTCACTGCATATTAATACAAATTAGTACTACAAGATAGTTACTGCTTATTAAAAAAAATACATGGTGCTCTCTTCCTCTCGCGCGCGAAAACGTCAAATTATAACACTCTAATTTTGTTAGTTGTCATGCTGCCCAGATCGACCCCTCGTATCATTTTTTTTATTAATTGATCGGCAGAGCAACTACACTATTTATTCGAAAAAGATCAACAAGAAGCATGATAAAAGATCAGTGAGGAGAAGGAAGATTTGGCACACGCACGAACAAAAGCCGGCACCGTCGCCGTTGGAGAGGGAGCCAAGTGCGCGGTTTCTTGACAAACCAACGCAGCACAAGGCATGGGGAATAACAAAAACAAACAACACAACGAAAAGGAGGAGAAAAAGGAAGAAACGGGAGGTGACATCAGTGACGCCGACGCGTGCTGAAACTGCGGTGCAGCAACCCACAGGGAGAGAGAGAGAGAGAGAGGAGCAGGAGAAAAAAAATTCAGAATCTATCTCACATCACAACAAGCACAACCTGCATCCTTCCCCCTTTCTTTTATTTTTCCTTTTTGTTCTTTTCTCTCCTTTAGTTCCATCCTCAACTTCTCTTTTCTCTTCTTTTTTTTCTTTTTGTAGTTGTCAACCTTATTCTATATGTAATTGCGCAATGTTTTTGGGTTTAGGAAAGAACGGTAGAGGAGTCTTTGCTCACAGTCATGGGCACGAAAACATACGGCTCTAACCGAGAAAAGGGCATTGAAATATCTCATCAGCGCACTAACGAGTTAGCCCCGTTCTTTTCTGAAGTTCTAGCTACTTGCAGGTATTATTACGGACACGTTTTTCAAGTCGATAAATAATATAATTTTTTAAAAAAACTTATATAATTTTTTAAAAAAATAATTAAATCTATTGTTTACTTTGCAATATTAAAAACTTAACTAATCTGCTATAATAATCTCTCTCATTTCACGTGAGATTGGTCAACTGAGCTGATCATCTGAAATGAACGGTGCTGGTGAAGCTTGTACCATGGATAATGCTAAGTCAATTTCTCTTTTTTACTTGTTGTCATTTAGCATGAATAAATTCTGCGATGTACATATCTAGTTATTTACTTATTTTTGGTTCGGTGGTTGTATGTTTGCACCGGTGCCTTTATGCAAATATGCCATTTTTCTTTGATGAACTAAAGTATTACTCTCTCTATTTAAAAATATAAGGTGTCCTTGTTTTTAGCAAAGTTAATATTTAAATATTTTAACTAATAATTAAACTAAAAATATATACGTTTAATATCATCCATACAGTATCACTAGATTCATATTTGATAATATTTTCATATGATGTTAATTTTGTGGTTGTGTTGTTATATATTATAAAAAAAAATAATAATTAAAATATAATATTGGAGAACATGTAAAAACCTAATACGCCTTTGTTGGTTGATCTTCTGGCCCAACGAGCCAGAGAGAGGTGTGTCGGGCTTGGTGGACCCCAATCCCACGCCCTCTTACTCAGCTCGTGCGCTTGTTTCTCTTCTTTGCGCGATGATTGGACGCGCCATTCGCCCTTGTGAAGTCACCCCTGATCTCCTCTGTGCCTATATAAAAGGGGTTATCGATCCCATACGTGGTGACAACCTAAGTACAAATTAGCTATCCCAAAACTCTAAGAACACCGATCCTAACGTGTACAGAAGGGGACCGAAGGACGTGCTTCGCCAACTCAGGTTTTCGATCAGCATCTATGGCTTCATCTTCAACCGGTCAGTATCCACCTCAATTCTGCATAAGCAAAATTAGGTAATTATGCATAACCTAAGTTTATGTCATAAAAATTAGCTCCAATATTGTGGTATCAAAGCGACCTTGGGCATATGCATCTTCCCATCACTCCAGTGATGAAGCCCTAAGCCGCATCAAGTTCTCCTAGCATCGGCTTGTTGAGTTTTAAGGGTTTATGTGTTCTGTTAATGTTGCAATTAAGTTCATTTTTTCATGATTTATGTTTGATCGAAATTAGGGCTAAGTCTCATGTTTATATTGCTATCTCTAATCAATTTCACGGGCTTATGTAGCAATTAGAAGGAGGGGACTCACATCGGGTTGAGATTAAGAAATCCCCAAAATTTTCCCCAAATTCTAAACCCTAATTTCGAAATTCCCAAAATTCCCGAAGCCTGAAGCCCTGATTTGAGAAATCCCCAATGATTAAGAACCCTAAATTCCCAAATTAGGCAAATCCCGAACTCGGCAAATCCCCAATTGATGAAAACCCTAAGTTTTGGGGCTCATGCTTACCAGATCGTGGAGTTGGGTCGCCAGACTTGGCCGTGCGTGGCATGAGCTCAGCCCGTGCGTGCTACCGGCGCTTCCGCCGCCTCGGACCGGCCTCGTGCTCGCATGAGACCGTCGCACGAGGTCAAGGCTCGCCTTGTTGTGGCTTTATGCTGTGCCGGGGAGGAGAACCGAGATGAGGGAGAAGCGGGCCTTCCCCGCGCCCACCGCCGCTCCGCGTTGCGCTGCCGGACTTAGTCCCTGGAGCCGTGCACGGCATTAGAACGCCGCGCACTGGCGCGTCACGCCAACTCCGCTGCAGTCTCCGCCGCACCGCTTGGCATCGCCGCCTTGAGTACCGCCGGAGTCGTGCACGGCATTAGGCCGCCGTGCACAGGGCGCGCCGCTGCCACTTCGCCGGATCCCACCGCCGTCGCCGCTCACACCGAGGAAATCGGGAGAAAGGGGATCAAGGAATGAGTTAGGGTTAGGGTTTGGATCTCGCGGTGTTTTGTTCCGGGTGTGATGATTTCGGGTCATTGGATTGGATTTCGATGGATGACGTTTCTTCCCGCACTGCTCTGAGCCGATCCTGATTAATCCAGGCCGTTGATCAGGATCTGATGGTGGCCGTCTCTAGGCCTTGGGCAAAGTTAGGACGCCCGTGCCTAATGGGCCGCGCGCGCGCCCAGCGCCGCCGGGCCGCGTGCATGAGAGCTACGTGCACCCAAGCACACTAATGGGCCGCCAGGCTGATTTAAAATTTCCTTTATTATTTCACCCAAAATTAGTTTATGATTTATAGACTGAGTTTTAATCACTTTAAGCAATTATTTGATGCCTAAAATTGCAGTAGAAAATTTTCCTTATGTATTTTAAGATTATTTCTAGCTAAATGGAACCAACGAGAAATTTGGCTAGAACATTTATTTTATTTTCCTTTATCGTTTCAACCCAATGGAAATTGCGATTTAGGATTTTCATTATTCAGATAATAATGTTATTTTGCTTTATTTTGGCCCAACGTTGCTACAAAGTAAATTTTATGGTTTTATGATTTTAATGACATGATAACACTTAGCTTTATTCTCTTGCCTATGGTGAGATTTCACGTGTTAATGCGCATTAAATTGTCACTTAATAATGTTGTAAATTTTCTTCTATTTTACCTTATGGTATTGTGGAATTAAATTTTATTTTATGTGCATAACTAATTATATTATTCTAATCATGTTGTTTTACTCTATTTTGGCCCAACGGCATTATAGAGTGAAACCTAAAATTTATGCACATTTGTTTCTTGATATTTTGCTTCATTTCTGCCTGAATAACGTTATGGAGCAAATGCCCTCTTTTATTTCATGTGTACAATTAATGCGCTTTGCCTAATGATAATAGTGTTGTTTTACTTCATTTAATTTTCTTTATGGAGTAAACTTTTATGTGTATAATTAACTAGATCAACGTAGGGTTAATTATCCACATTTATTATTATCTATTAATGTCATTTGTCATTAAATTTCAGCTCCGAATGATGTCATGGCTCAAATAAGCAACATTGAGCAACTTAATGGTGCTAACTTCTTGGAATAGAAGGAGAAGGTGCAAATCACTCTTGGGCTATTGAATTATGATGTCGCCATGCATGAGGACGCCCCTGTTGCTCCGCCTATTGATGCAGCCCCTGATGTTAGAAGGGCTTATAAGGAAAGGGCGGAAACATGGGAGAAGGCCAACCACATGAGCCTGATGATAATTAAGAACTCTATTTCTCCCAGCATTAAAGGTGGCATTCCTGATGCTGCAAATGCTAGAGGATATATGACTAATGTGGAGCAAAACTTTAAGGGCTCCTCTAACACTCAAGCAAGTGTTCTTATCATGGGGTTACTCACATCCCACTATGATGATGAAAGCGGTGTGAGAGCACACATAATGTATTTGACCAACATGGTTGAGCAACTAAGGGGTATGGACATAGCTATTTCTGATGGTTTCCTTGTCCATCTCATTATGAATTCATTGCCGCCTAATTACGATTCCTTCAAAGTAAACTATAATGCTTAGGAGGATAAGTGGTCAATTGTTGAGCTCATAAGTCACTCTGCTGAGGAGGAAGAGAGTCAGAAGGCCGAAAGACATAATGAGCAAGCTCGCCTTGCTGAATATAAAAGGCTGATGAGAACCACACTAATGAGCCCAATGAGAAGCCTGAGACTTCCTCTATTAGGTCTTAAGGGAAGGAAAAAGCACCTGCTACATCCATGCCTCAGTCTAGCGCCACAGTCATCTGCAAGTTCTGCCACAAGCCTAGGCATGTGCAGAAGGAATGTGAAGGCTTCAAGAAATGGCTTTCTAAGAAGTGTAATGTTATTAGTTGCAATATTACTCATAATAATGATGCATTTATGTAATCTTATGGTCTTAATTCTTGGTGAATTGATTTAAGTGCAATTATGCAATGCACTTATTCAATATAGGAATTACCTTCCGCAAGGATCATGGCAAAAGGGGAGCAAAGCCAGCTGAACGCGAATGAGTTTGATGAGGTAGCAGTGGTTGATCTTCCCTTAGTCTAAGAAGAACCTTATTTATTGCTTCATCATGTCATGTTCTTTATATTTAGGAACCTTACCTCCATAAGTATGGCTACAATATTAGATTTGATAATAAGAGATATTGTGTTAAATTCAATAATAAAGTTGTGAGTCTTGTCTTCGAGCAAGAAATAATTTGTTTGCTCTCTATTTATGTTTTTGTGTTGAATGCCCATGATGATGTGTATTAAATAATAATGACACCTTATCGAAATTGTGACATCATTGCTAAAGCCACATTTCGAAGGAGGGAATGATGCATCTCATTACATTAGAGATGAAATATTATGTTACTTCGTCCCATTAAGTCAGAGACACCTATACATCTCATCACGTTAGAGATAAAATAATATGTTACTTCGCCTCATTAAGTTTCTCTAAGTTCTCACTAAATCTAAAGTCTCTAATGTTTTCTTTCATTATGTTTTATGTTTCTCTCATTAGTGACCGATGAGAAGCACTAGAGAAAAAAAATCAGCGCTAAATGTTCATTCGGTCAAGGAGGAGGATATTAGGGGAGAATATATTTACTAATTTTATTATGTTCTCTATAGACAACTTTTCTGGGTCTTATGCAAAATTCCTATTCTATATGGGGATGTTGCAATTACCCAGTCAAATAAATTAGATATGTCTTTAGAGAGAGACGAAATCTATGGGAGCTTAAGAAAATATTGAGATCCGTGGGAGCTTAATGATAAGAGCTCTATTATGAATTATTATCTCGCCTCATTTAAGTAGTCTATAATAACATAAAGTGTTTATTTGTGAGCATTAGTGATGTCTACAATTATTTAGAAATTTTTGAAGGAGTCATAATGAAAGCTCGTTGATGTTGCCTAGAGGGGGGTAAATAGGCGTTCCTGAAAAATTCTCCAAAAGCAGCGGTAAAATTCTAGTAGGAACCTCCAACCAAAATGGTAGGAGGTTCCGACCGGCTCTCTTGGGCTGGCCAAAGGGCTCTTTTCCTGCGGAGGTGAGGTTAACCTTCACAAACTTTTCTAGGACAATTGTTGACGTCGAAAACCCGCCGAGGGCCGTCCAGCGTCTGGATGACACGCGAAGGCCTGGGAGATTTGCTTAGCTCTAGTGCAGGTCCTAAAGTCTTGAGATTCGTAGGCATGCCAGTCAATTTGACCCTGTAATTGACAAGGAGAAAGGAATGTTAAATTCGTGAGCCAATCGGCTGGAAGCCGGCTTGGACTCATCTCATCGGCCGATGGCCGATACGCACTGTAGCACTTATACATCGGTTTAAAGCCGATGACGGCAGGAGCAATAGCATAATAATAAACAAGTATCGCGCTAGCCGATCATCGAAAGGATATTCAAAAACCGGCTATAGACTTGGTAAAATAAACAGGCAGAATGCGTAAGTAAATAAATCAAATAAATCCTAGCTGATCACAGTTTAGTGTTACTGGTATTGCCGTGAAAATATGCCCGTGCCCGGGCCCTTGCTTATATCGGCTCCCGGGGTCTTCATTCGTTGTCCGGGCCTGTGCCCGGGTCCTTACCTAAGCTCGTGCCCGGGACCTCACCTGGGGTCGTGCCCGGGAACCTGCTTGTACTTGCACTTGGATCGGCAGAATAAACCAATCGGCTAGCCCTTAGCCGATCGTAACAACAATACAGGCAAGAATATGTGATAAGGCATGCAATAACATAAATGATAGACAATTGATGAACCAGCCGACTATCGAACAGAACATATGAATAAAAGGGCTAGAAGCCGATTATAAAATAAGACAATGAATAAACGTAGTCGGCTTCGACAGATAACTTATCGGCTAAGCACTCTGATAACAACATCGCATAACACCCATCGGCTCATCAAGAGTAAAGCTATTATCGTCAGTCTAGTAGATCGGACCCAACCGTTGCAGCACAGACCGACGATGATAACGATACCTCGATGGGCCGATAGATATAATGCGATCGTGATGAAGATAACTTACCGGCTATACACCCCGATAAGATGCCTGCGCTTAAACATCGACTTAGCAGGATCGGTTTATCGCTAGCAGTTTAGTAGGTCGGATCTAACCGATACAGCACAAACTGATGGTAAAACGCTCCCAGTAAGCCGATACGATCTACGCACGCGTGATGTGATATACCTAATCAATCTATGAGATCAAACTAAACTGATGCAGCCATAGATAAAATAAATATATCATGGTAAGCCGACTACCATAAACCGACTAGAATATCGGACCTAACCGAGGAAGTCCTAGCCGATAGGTAGCCGGGGTGACGAGACTTACCCTCTCGCAGGAGTTCGGACCTAACCGATGCAGCCCGGCTCGAGAAGCAGGATCCCGTCGAAGGGGTGGCGATGCGCTGAAGTTTGTATTGATCGTTGTGATGATTTATAAGGCACCCGGGTATACGTATATATACCCCGAGTTGACACAGTCCTGATAGGACACGATACGAGACTTCCTAATTACAAAAGGAAACACTAACAGGACCTGATCGGACACGAGATCAAGTCTGCTAAAGATAAAAACTAATATTGCCTAAATAGTAGACACGGTAAATAACTGCCATATTACGGTCTTCACGGCTCCTCCCGGGATCCGGTCCCTTCTGGATCAATCTCCGTTAGTTGACTGTGACGCTCTCCTTTGACCGAATCTGACATAGGGCCTTACCAAATTTTAGCGTTAACAATCATCCACAACAAGAGGAAGCTCGCGAGAGACGCCTAACCGTCTAGGAGGTTTTTCTCCAAGAGAAATAAGCTCCAAGCAGCCAATCCGCGTCCTCCTCAAGTACACAAGATCCTCCTAACCTTCTCTCAATAAAATTCACTTAATTTCCCACTAGATCTTCACAAGAATCACCAAGGATGCACTAGAACTAGTTGAGAGAGCTCAAAGGACATTAGGAGAGGCTAGAGAACAGTTGGAATGAAGTGGAGTGGTCTCTTAACGGCTAGAAACCAAGTTTGGGCTTTATAGGTAGTTGCTTACATCACTTAGCCATTACTCACAGATTTTGGCCAGGAGGTTCCGACCCTAGGCGTAGGAACCTCCGGCCAACACTTAGTCTCAAGCCGAGTTGGCTGGTCGGAGCCTCCGACTCTGGGGGTAGGAACCTCCGACCCTGACACTGAAACTAGTCCATGCTAAGTGTATGTGTTGTGTCAAGTAATGGACTCTCAGCTATTTGGATCTTAAGCACTTGAGTGGTCTTGGAACACTGCTTGCAACCCCTCTTGATAGTACGGTTTTTTTTTCGACTCAAAAGAAAATTCAAAAGAATTTAAAATAAACTCTAAGTCGCTTCGCCGTTTTGCGTCATGTCTTTGTGGGGTTCTCCATGCACCACACAAGCAATCTGGGACTAATTCTCTACACAATTCTCGATAAACGCATTAGTCTCTTAACCGCTTTGTAATTAATCCTCCAAAACCCACTTAGAGGTTAGATGCACTTTCAATCTCCCTCTTTTTGGTGATTGATGACAACACGGTTAAAGCTTACAACAGAATGAATATATAAATTTGATTTTGAATGAAAGTAGATGCATTTGGCTCCCCCTAGAAATATGCATATATAAATGAGAGTGAAGTATATATGCATATTGAGTTTTTGTGAAACATGAAAAGCCTTATTCATCTATTTTCATCCATGGGGTGCAAAATATGACATGATAAATAGAATATCAAATGCATATGACATGGCAAACACACAAAATATGAGAAATAAACATCACATCATATTGCATGGCATCACAAGAATAGATTTAAATACTGAAATTAAATTAGAACCATTCATTACATTCATTACATCTCAATACATGTCCAAAGACCAATAGGAAATCTAGAAAACCTAGAGACAGGTGAGGGGGGGTCGGAACCTCCGGCCGGAGGTTCCGGCCACACTGCAGAGTAGCCAACAAAAGTGCAAGGAGACCTCTTCATTCTAAATTTTCTCCCCCTTTGGCATCAAGGCACCAAAAAGAGAGGAAATCCAGGGAAAGAAGAGACTCAGTCATCGTTGGAGGGGATGATCTCAGTGTCGCCGAACGCTATACTGCCTGCAGTGCCAGTCTCATCATCAGTGGCAATAATCTCAGTATTGCCACTGCCGGCATTCATCATCCCTCTCAATAATGCGGAGAAATATCGTATACTGCTGAAACAGAGAGCTACAGGTATAAAATCGGGTTGAAAGGTGGAACATCCGGCACAAAGGTAGGCTAAACTGATGGAGAAGCTGCTACAGGCTCATCATCCTCATCACCATTGTCTATACTGCTGTCCCCATCCTCCTCATCATCCTTCCCATTGTCGTCATCATGATAGGAGTTCTCCTCTGTGTCTTCAGCAGAAGCTGTCTCAGACTCAGAATCTCCAAATGGTCTTGTGGAAGGGCCTGCGCCACTGGCGATGTTCTGAGCAGTCTCATAGGTGGCAAAAGGATTCTCAAAGACCTCATCTGAAGAGTCATCGGAGACTATCTTGCCGGCATTCCTCAACAGCTCCTTCTGTCGGCGCTCCATCTTCTTGATCTTCACAGCATTTTTAGTACATATGTTGAAGATGGCTTTGAGTGCCTTCTTGATGGGCCACTCGGAAGACTGAGAAGAAGAGCCAAACCGAGAGGTAGCTGAAGGAAACTTCACTTCAGGCAGAGCTGGTGGACGGTAAGCCTTGTGCTTCACCTCCTTCTCAAACACTAGTCCAGACACTTTCTCTACCATCTTCATAATATATGGAGCATAAGCGCATCCTCTTTTGAGCTCCACCACGATATTGAAGATCTCAAACCAAATGTACGTCATCACACTGACAGGTGGATGATTTCTCCTCAGCCTTTCAAGCAAGGTGTAGTGGTGAGCAGGAAGAGCTGTGGCATCGCCAGCCTTAGAGATAGAGTTGCCATAATTATGTTCAGGAAATCTTGTAGGAGGAATAAGCCCCTTCGGTAGTGCCCATTCAGTTTCTGGGTGCCCCATCGGCATAGAGAAACAAGGTCCTCTGAATAGGCAGCGTCTTCTCGCTGTGCAGATTCGGCCGGTTGAGATCATTAGGGTCCAATCCCAAAATGGCCGCGAACTGAGAAATAGTGATAGTGTACTCCACACCCTGAGTCCGCCATCTCATCTGAAGCTCATGTTGTGGACTCTCTTCAAAGAAAACGGTCACGTAAAACTGACCAATCACTTTCTTACTCTAGTCATACTAAAGGCCCATGATACCTCCATTGTCCTTGTCCAGGCAAAGTTTTATAACATCCTTGAAGATTCGCCCCTTCTGGTGCTGCATGTACTCCCAGTCTATATACTTTATCTACATGACCGGCTTGGGGTCGACTCATGAAGACTGAGTTGTACCAGTCCACCTAAAACGGCAGTGACAAAGGAGGGTTCTGACAACTCCTGAGGAGGGTATCTGGGTTTAGCTTCCTGTCTCTGCCGCCCCTTTCCACATCGTGCAGATAATCAAAGTGCTGCCTGGCAATGTGGCCAAAAAGAGTAGTACTGACAGGCCCTGTGCTGATCACTCAGATTAGGTCATCGAAAGTCCTAGTGCCAGAGCTGCGAGTGCCACCACTACGAGATCCACTACGCCTTGGTGGCGGTGGAGCAACTGAATCCCGAATAACTAAGGCAAAGCTACGAGTTTGTCTTGTAGATGGAGGCTGTGTAGTGGCCCGCTTGCCTCCGCCTGCCCTCCTGCTGTTGCTAGCACGAGCTGGTCCCTTTCCCTTGTCAGCCCGTCTGGGAGGCGACTCTTGATCACTTTGGGTACCAGAGGTGGAGACATCTTGTCTTGCCTTTTGACGCTTCTCTCGAGCCATTGACACTGAAATACAACCATGGAATCAAAGAGAGTACTGAGGTCAAGGATATATTAGAAGAGCCAAGGTTATATAGGCTAGCAGAAACAGCCGGTCGGAGGGTCCGACCCAGGGGCCGGAGCCTCCGGCCATGAGGACCGGAACCTCCGACCGACACAAGGCTGCAATTTGATCTTCAAAACTAGCCAATGCATTTGAAGCAAGACTATAGATCGATGTTCTAGGGATGTGTAGGAAGGTTTTCCACCAGGGGAAACTAGTTCTAGGTTCACACATTAAGAGATCGGGTCAAAAATATGAAAATCCTACCTTGAGAATGATGGGAGCGCAAAAACGTTGATGGGACGGAGTCTCCGACCACCAAAGAGAAAAGAAACGTGAATCCCCGAAGATTTTGATGGTTGGAGTTGAAAATCGCCCAAATGGGGAATGGGAGAGAGTTAGGGCTGAGAGGGGATGAAATGAGGAGAGAGAAGACCTCCCAGCCGCCCACAGAGGGTAAAAACCGATGGTGGGCCGGAACCTCCGGGCTCAGTAGCCGGAGCTTCCGGCCAGATTTTTGGTCAGGAATATTGGGTCGGAGCCTCTGGCCAGTAGGTCGGAACCTCCGATTGGACTTTTCTAGAAAGAGGGAAACAAGGCATTTTGGCCTAAAGGAAGTGGACATGATTTTCCGTTGACCCATATGTGACTAGCAGCAATCAATAAGTACATAACAATGGTCACAAATGAAGATCAACAATGAAAAGAACCAAATTTTCACAATGGAAAACTATCACACAAGGATTTTCACAATATTTTAAGAAAATTAGTTGGAGAATGTTGGAGCTCCGTTCTTGGTGGTAAGACCATTTTCTACACAAGAAGAGGCCTTAAAAACACAGAAGCTCACTTTGATTGACATCCTTTTGGCCCATTCTTGACTATTGATTAGTCAAACACTTAGTCATGCAATGTTTCGAGAATCTAAGATATTGAGCTCACTCCTAAGCTCGCAAAACCTCTTCTCATCTAAGAGCTTGGTGAAGATATCGGCAAGTTGGTGTTCGGTTCTCATATGGATAATGGCGATATCTCCTTTGGCTTCGTGGTCTCTCAAGAAATGTGGCGTATGTCAATATGTTTGGTTCTTGAGTGTTGAACGAGATTATTGGCAATTTTGATGCCGCTCTCATTATCACAAAGGAGTAGGATTTTGGTCATTTTATAGTTATAGTCTTGAAGAGTTTGTTTCATCCAAAGGAGTTGAGCACAACACGAGCCGGCGACTATATACTCCGCCTCGGCGGTGGATAGGGCAATGGAGTTTTGCTTCTTGGAGGCCCAAGAAACTAGAGACCGTCCAAGGAATTGACAAGTCCCGTTGTGCTCTTGCGGTCAACCTTACACCTGGTATAATAGGAGTCGGAATATCCAATTAGCTCAAAATCACAACCCTTAGGGTACCAAAGACCGAAATTAGGAGTGTGCACCAAATATCTTAGAATTCTCTTTACGGTGATAAGATAACATTCTTTAGGTGCCGTTTGAAAGCGAGCGCACATGCACACACTAAGCATAATATCTGGTCTAGATGCACAAAGGTAAAGAAGGGATCCAATCATGGAGCGATATACCTTTTGATTCACCGGTTTGCCGTTGTTGTCGAGGTCGAGATACCCATTTGTTGGCATTGGAGTCTTGATGGGCTTGGCTCCCTCCATCTCGAATTTCTTGAGAATGTCCTTGAGATACTTTGATTGCGAGATGAAGGTTCCATCCTTTTGTTGTTTGACTTGAAGCCCAAGAAAGAAAGTAAGCTCCCCCATTATCAACATCTCGAACCTTCTAGTCATGATCTTGCTAAACTCTTTACTAAAAGAGGGATTAGTAGAGCCAAAAATTATGTCATCGATATAAATTTGGCACACAAATAAATCATTCTTGAATTTCTTAGTGAAAAGAGTAGTGTCGGCTTTGCCTATTTCAAAGCCATTTTCTAGTAGAAAGTTGTGAAGACATTCATACCAAGCTCTAGGGGCTTGCTTGAGCCCGTAGAGCGTCTTATGAAGCTTGTAGACACTATTTGGATGTTTGGGATCTTCAAACCCGGGCGGTTACTCCACATACACCAACTCGGAGATTGGTCCATTGAGAAACGCACTCTTGACATCCATTTGATAAAGCTTCAAATCATGGTTAGCGGTATAAGCTAATAAAATTCGAATGGACTCAAGGCGAGCAACTGGCGCAAAAGTTTCATCGAAGTCGAGGCCCTCTGTCGGAGGAGGAAACTCCAACCGCGGGGAGTCTGGAGACCCCCCTTTTGAGTTCGGCCAGGGGAGTTGTCCCAGGACAGCTTGTGGCGTTCGATGGAAATGTGCTTGGGCCCGGGGACCCACGCTGAGAGGTTGCACGCAAGGGAGACAGGAGGCGTAGACAGGTTCGGGCCGCGCGGAGGCGTAATACCCTACTCCTGTGTGTTTGCTATGTGGGAGAATGAATGTGGTATGCGGTTACAAGATGAACTCAGGGTCTCAGGAGCTAGCCGCCCTTCGGGAAGAAGAGGGACAGAGTGAGCTGAAGAAGACGAACAGTAGCCAGAGAGCGAGAACCAGGGATCCAAAGTCCTCCTTCCTCCTGTAGGCATGGATCCTCCTTTTATCGATCAAGGGGAGTCCACAGTGCCCAGTATACAGAGAAAGCTAGCTACGATTTGTCTTGTCGCACGCACGCAGCCGCCTGCCGCGCCGTCCCGGAGGGACGTCTAGTCGCCCGCCTGGCTCGGCTGCCGAGGGCGGCTGGAGTTGGTCTGCTGCAGGTCTGGTCGGCATGCTGCCGGGTTGCTGCGGGCGGCTGGAGTATGGAGATGTGACAGCGCGCATCTCCGCTGCCAGAGTCAAAAAGTCTCTGACTGCATAGGCATGTGTCCACAGGGGGCCATCATGAGAAGCCCACACGTGGCAGAGCAGGCCCGCGGGAGGCCGTCATGGGAGACCCACTCGTGGCCAAGCAGGCACGTGGCGACACGCCCCGTCGCCTCTCCATTAATGCGGGTAGTTGGCGATTGGTCCGCTTGAGTCAACCTCGTGCCTGGGGCAGAGAGCTCATCGAGCCCTCCGCACACACAAGCGCGCCCGAGCTCCTCGGGGACGGAAAATGAGAGTCCCGGGCCCAGGGGGCCGCGCCCGGGACCAGGGATGTCTCTGTAACGTGCCCCGGTACCCAAGCCGGTGAGTCCCGGGACCGGGGCGAGGCCCGGGCCCAGGAACGTCCCGTGCGCCCTGAGCCGAGCCTGTGATCCCCGAGCCTGGGACGAGATCCGGGGCCCGGGGACGGAGCTTCCCGGACCAGGGACAAACTCAGGCTCGGGCAAGGAGCCTGTGGCCCCGGACCGGGCAGCGAATGACCCGGCCCGACCATGGAGCGTCCCGAGACCGGGGCGCGAGACCCGGCCCAGGAAATCCCAGTATATGTGTCCCGGGGGTGTGCTCCCCGGAAGGGGAGCTATGCCGGCCTCGGACCTGGGAGCGAGACCAGGCCCGAAGCCGAGCCCCGGGCACGGGGACGAGACCCGGGACCGGGGATGTCCTCGGGCCCTCGTACTTGACCGGGGAGAAGGCCGTAGCCGGCCGTCGCCGATGCAGAATGTGCCCCGGAGAGCTGATGTGGCCGAAGATCCACGCGTCCCCAGAGAATGTGGGACCCCCATTCCCGTTTCGCCGACACCCTCGACTTGAGTAAACCCTTGAGCCACTAACCGTGCTTTGTTGCGAGTAACCACTTTATTTTCGTCTTGCTTGTTGCGGAAGACCCACTGGTGCCGATGATGTTTTCTTGGTCTCTCTACTAATGACCACACTTGATTGTGGGTGAAGTTGTTCAACTCTTCTTGTATGGCCATCACCCAATCCGGATCACCAAGTGCGTCCTCCACCATAATTTCTCTAAAAGACGAGACAAAAGGAGATAATTCTCATAAAAGTTAGCGACCCTGGAGAGCGAATTTACCCCTCTTTGATATCACCAAGAATGTTGTCGACGAGATAATCTTTTTGCACGGTATGGTGAATTCTTGGATGGTGCACTGAGTGGACTTGAGCTCTCACGGTGTCTCTTGGCTCACTAGATGTCCTCCGGCATCGATCCCATCCACTCGTGCTAGATTGTCCTCTTGATGAACTCTTGTGCTTGGAGGCGCCGTTTGAGTGGAAGGAGCTTATTCGGTGCCTCTTTTCTCCTTTGACTCTTCTAGCGGCCTCACCTCTCCAATTTCCTTTCTCATATGTCGTGTCCCGTGACTCCACTAGCATCTCAAGCTCAACTTGCTCCACTTGAGAGCCGTTAGTTTCATCAAATGTCACATCTCTCTGTTTCAACAATCCGGAGCCTTTGTTAAAAAACACGATAGGCTGTGAGCATTTGACTCATATCCGAGTAGAAATCCTTCATCCACTTTTGTAGCAAACTTGGATGAGCGAGGTCTCTTACTCAAAATAAAAAACCATTTGCAACCAAAAACACGAAATAGGAGACATTGGGTTTGTACGTGAGGAGATTCAATATGCCGTTCTTTTGAGAAGTTTGTAGAGTAGAGGCGATTAGCGCGTTGACACATGGTGTTCACCGCTTCTGCCCAAAAGATGTCTGGGGTCTTGTATTCATCTAGCATAGTCCTTGCCATCTCGACAAGAGACCGGTTCTTCCTCTCCATCACTCCATTTTAAGGTGGATCATATGGAGAGGGGAACTCGTGCTTAATCCCCTGCATCATCAAGGAATTCCTCCACTTGAGTATTTTTAAACTCCCCCCATTGTCACTCCTAACTTTTCTTGATTTTGGGCTCGAACTCATTTTGGGCTCGCTTTGTGAATATTCATAAAAATTTCTTGGGTTTCACTCTTATCTTGTAAAAAGAACACCCAAGTGAAACGAGAAAAATCATCAACAATTACGAGCCTATATTTGTTTCCTCCGATGCTTAGGTAGCCACGGACCGAAGAGATCCATGTGAAAGTAGTTCCAATGGACTTGAGTAGTAAGTCATGATGTTTTTCACGGTTCGTGTAGCGCTTCCCAACTTGCTTTCCTGGTTTTGGCAAGCGCTACACACACGGTCTTCTCAAATGTGACGCTTAGATAGGCCCGAAGGATTTTCTTCCCCCTTTAGAAAATTTGATAAGTTCCTCATTCCCGCATGGGCTAGCCTTCAAGCTATATATCTCATCTCCCATGAGGATTTTGCAATCAAGCAAGCCTCCGAATTCACTTTATCTAGGTCAAAGATCCACTAGATTAAAGATCTCCCTTCAACCTTCTCTTGAATTGCGACGGAATTATCATCGCTTCCAAAAAATGGTAACATCCTCATCGCGGAAACAAGCGGGGCGGGGGGGGCCCCCAAATTATAGCCCAATTTGCACAATTGAGACACCGATAATAAATTGTAGCTTTATGGTTAGACTTGCATGAGAAGAACATTAAGAGATGAGAAGATAGATTGTTGGAGATGTAATTTTGCCTAGACCCCATTACCGTGCCCTTACCATCATCTTCTAAAGACAATACTGGCATGATCACCTCCATTCTCGGTCAAGAGTATTGCCAAACATACTCGCCTCCCGTCATGCTGGTGGTGCATCGCTGTCAAAACCCAACTCGATCCACCGGAGGAGTATGCCTACAAAAGAAATCAAGCTTGAAATTTAGGTACCCAAACTTGTCTAAGTTTGGGCCTTACTAGTAGTCACAAGTGCCTTGGGCACCCACACAGAAGCCCTGTACTCCTCATAGTAATCACCAATGTGAAATGAGCAATCACTTTACCGCGCGGATCATTGGTAATCTCATACGATTCATAGTACATTTTTCTGGTCGAGCCTCCATACCAGTCCTCTCGCGTCTATCTGGTTGGCTAGTCGAACCTCCGAGTATTTGGTCGGAGCTTCCTACCGGACCTCTCGGTCTGCCTAGAGAGCAGGCCGAAACCTCCGACCCATTGGTCGGAACCTCCGACCGGCCTTCTCGGCCTGCCGAAAGGCTTGGTCGGAACCTCCGGCCACTATGTCGGAGCTTCCGGCCCTCTGCACGTGACGAGGACCTTTTTACCTCACGGCTTGTGATGAACATCCTTCTTTTAGAACTTCAAGCATTGCTTCCGTGACCATGGTCCTTCTGGATGATCTACTTTTAGGAAAAAGCCAAGATCATAGCCGTCTTGTTGATAGGTAGTGAGGGTTTTGTAGAGGGCATCTGGGATTGGAAGGGTTTCAAACATCCAAACTTCACCAAAGTACCCACCGCTCATTTCTCCTTTTTGAGCGCTCCAAAGCTTCAAGGTTAGTAGCATAAGCATCCAAAATCATAATTATAGTATTTTGCACATCCGTTGCTTGTGGAGGCATTGGAGGTATTGGTGGCCTCATTGGAGGTGAGGCGCTATCCAAAGAGTGTCAATTTTGCACTTCAAGAGCCTTATGAATTTTTGGTCCAATTTCACAGGGTTCTCTTGAAGTGTTTCATTCACACTCGTTAGATTAGCCATTGAGTTATGACAAAGAGAAAGGCTCTTTGGTCAATTCCTGCAACTCTCCTTAGCCAAGTTCTATCTCTAGGCAAGGTTTCTCCTCCTTCTCAAGGAATGAATCAAGTCCTGTGCCTTTCGAGGGACTTTCTTTTACCCTCCAATTGCCTTTCATAAACTTTGCCAATTGTAACATACCGGCTGCTAAAACCCTTGAGGCATCTCTTCCATATCATCCTCACTTTCATCATCACTAAGATCATCATCAGCAATTTGAGGCAGATTGGATGGGAGTTACCTTTCGCCCTTGTGCCTGCAGGCAATGGGGCTCATATTTCGTCGTCGGTCGAAGTTGTCGAAGAGACGCTCCTCGAACCCCGACGATACTTGATAGCAATGTGGCAACCCCTCCTTCATCGCCTTCTTCCTTGGCGTCGTTCCTCATCATTTGATGAACCATCCTCTCCAATATGCAGCACGTCCGGTCTTTACTTCTTTACCACCTTGACTTTACCACTCTTGTTCTGAGCTTGGGGCAATCAGCGATGAAATGGCCGTAACTCCTGGCATTCGTAGACGCCCCGCTTGTGGATTGCCCCTTCCTTGTCATCCTCCTGCTTGTCCTTGCCGAAACACCTCGACGAAGGAAGTGTTTGAATTTCCTCATCCAAAAAGCAAAAGTCTTCATCTCACCTCGAAGGCGCTTGAGACTTCCTCCTTCTTGGCCTCAAAGCAAACTTTCCTTAGTTCTTGCAATAGCGACGTTCTTGGCAAATTGCTGGCACCTCCTTGGCTCCTCTTCTAGTTTAGGCTCATTGTGAGATGCATCCTCGAGAGAACATCGCTTGAGGTAAGTCTCTTAAAAATCTCCTCTCTT